>VZUA01013581.1:7075-19770 GCA_013401035.1 Horornis vulcanius | reverse complement strand
ATTCCCATATATAGTGTGAAATTACTGGTGCTTTCTTGCCTCACTGAAGCCCTGTGAGAATAAATGTTGGTGAAGGGCCCTGATCATTTAGCAACACAAAGTATTGCTGACAGATTTGATACTCTGTGGATCTGTGGAACTACTCTGACCCAACTGCTGCCACTGAATTTCCTGATTTGCAAAATGCTTTTTACCTAGACAACATTATCTACGGAGACTTAAAGGTTTAGTGGCAGTCCAGATGTGGACAGGATTGAAGGTGCCCGAGGGTAAGAGAGATATTTTCTGACAAGCACAGGTTTTGAGAGTTTTACTGCAGTACTCTGGAGCTTTCTGCCAAACAGGCAGGAAAGATCCTATGTTCGGCCACAAATCTGCGTGTAACCTGGTGCCNCATCCCTAGAAGTGTTCAAGGCCAGGTTTAGTGGGGCCCTGGCAAACCCGATCTAGTGGGTGGCATATTTGTCCACGGTGGGATGGCTGGAATTAGATGATCTTTAATGTCCAACCCAAGCCTTTCTGTGATTCTATAATATCTCCTCTCTTGCACCTATCTACTTGGCAGTAACAGGCACATTCAGATCAGCTCTAAATCAAGTAGGAAAATCACCTCTGTCAAACAGCAAGACTTGCATCACCAGCAGCTTAGTAGTTTTACATTTATTGCAGAGAAGTCTGGCAGTCCATAACGACATGCACTTTACTTGCCAGTTCAGAGTCCCCTGATGCAGCTTTTGCTCCCTACTCTCTACCTCCGGGCTCTTGTGGGTAACACCCAGTTGTGACAAGGGCTCCTGAGCTGCACTTCCCTGTGCAACAGCCACAGGGGATGGTTCTTTCCCATCTCCTGATGAAGCTGACAGCCCTCTTGGCAGGCAGAACTGTGAGGGCTTCTGGCCATGACGCTTTCTGGCTGGTTTTCCTCAGTAATGCCTCCACTCACTGTGAATGGCTGACCCTCATAGCCATGCCTCTCGCATCTGCAGCCCCATCAGGCTACGGCCCCTGTAGTTTCACACCCCTGTAATTTCCTTCTGGGAAAAGTCAAATATTTCCCTTAGGACTTCCCAGCCACTCTCTGTACAGTCATTTGTTTGGGTGCCATCCTCCTGTTGTCCAAGCTGTTTCCCTTCAGCTTGCTGTTGTGCCAGATTGTCACACACTGTCTCAACCACCCTCCTTTACACCTTTCATGTTGTCCTCGCCAGGGAGCTCTTGTGAAGCATGATTTTTGGCCTGCCTCCAAGCAGGGTCTTTCACATCATCACTTCTTTACTGGCTTCTCTCTGTGCCCAGCCAGCAATGAGACAGTCTCAAGGAGTAAGGCTCCTTGAGGAGGTGGAATGTCACAGCTACACCATGTCCCTCCTCCACAAAATTCACACTCCCTGGGGCCTGGGCACCCTGCCCACAGCACAGGTGAAATAGCAGAACACTGCTTCTCCAACAGACAGGTGAAATCACTGTGACCATATTTTCAATTTTTTTCTCACTAATAATGAGGCCTAGATTATAGTTTTTCCTCCCATTAAAATAAGCTCAAATAGCTATCACTTGTGCTCAAGAGCTGAAAAAAGCAGCAAATATTTCAAAACAATCACTCATTCACAGAAGAAAAACAGTACATTAAAACACTAACACTATATCCAAAACAAAAACAAAACATGTGAACTGTGAGTCAAAATGAAGGTTATGAATTTTTGAAATGTGTGTTTTTATACTTAATGAAATGTGACTCATAATATGGGTAGTGTAGATTTACAATGTTCTAAACTATTCATATCCTTTCTCGCAAGCGTTTGGATTTTACAAATGATGTGACAAGTAAATACGTTGCTTAGAAACCATGGTGGGCTTTTGAAACTAATTCTTTTGTTTCTGGGATTTTAACTTGGCAGGTGTTTGGTGCAGTGGAGTTATCAAACTCTTCTGGTTTACTCTCAGACAGCACCAGTCATTTAAGGAGGGCTCGTAGATAAGGATAAAGCTTAAAAATCTGAGCCTTATGTTATTCCAGCTCTCTGTCCGCATGGCAATGCCCTCAATGCCTCTTACAGTTTCAGTCATGCTGTGTCCAATTCCTGAAACCAAAAACTCTTGTGAACCCCCCCAGTTTTCTAGGAAGTATTTTCTATGAAGCTTTGAAACACAGGACAAACTGTAATTCCAAAGCCAAAGAGATGCTGTGGTGAGGTCATACTGCTTTTAAATAGAGACAGACAGAAGTAGTCTGAAATAATTTATAATGCTGTCATCTAAGAGAATGATGTTAACCAGGAAATTGAGAAGTGGGAGTACTTATAAACGCCACCCTGATCCCAAACTCCTTCCACAACCCCAGAATAGCTGGCATTACTACTAATATGATCTACAGCAGCACATTTAAACGTGGTTAACATTTAAATTTAGGTTTCATAAATTACACCCTGCAGAGATGGATAGAGACAGCTCCTATCTCTTTGAGGTATTGTTTCATTTGTAAATTCAAGCAGATGGTGCACGAGCAACTAATGACTCAAAAAATTACCCCTAAAAATAGTCCAGAGCAAGGTGTGGATTTATCAGGGAAGGAGGGAACAGAAAAGGCTTTACTTCCCTTTCCCATTTCTAAGGCACAGCTCCAGAAGCTCAGCACACTCGGAGGCATGCAGCACCAAGGAGCCCATCCACACCCCATTTTCAAGAACCTCTCCCCATCACCTCCCACAGGGTGGAGCTGAGATGAGGAAATTGCCTCAGCACTCCCCACTTTCTCCACACCAAGCATGTGTATCCAACCAAAAAAACCCAAAACCACCCTGGGAAATGACATCTTCATTAAATGTTCCCTGAACTGCTCAGTACAGCCGTGCGGCACCACTGAAACTTTCAGTCTCCCAGTCAGGTGGGTAGTGCTTCATGAAAACTGACTTTTCCAAGCAAATTCTATAAATACTTGTCACTGCTTCCTCATGAGGCAATACCCTGCAATATAGTGTACCTCCACCGGGAAGCCAGCTTTGCTGTCACTCCTGTTTGTGATAATGTTGTACCCCTGTCTAACCACACTTGTACAAACTCTCGGGGAGGCAGAGAGAACCTTCAGGACGTGCTGTGGGGTTTGAGGAGGGGTAAGGGATGGTGTGGGGGAAACCTGCTGTGCAGCCCAATTATGTAAACCACAAATTCCTCAGAGCACCGTGCTTGTGCAATGCCTGGCAGAAGGCACTGTTCACAGCCATCCCCAAAGCAATGCCTTTCTGAAGTAATAAATATTAATCATTTCTGGTTAAAGATCCCAACACAAGTAAAGCCGTAGCTTGAAAAGTAAAATGTTTCTGTATGAAAAGCAGGAGGGCCTCTGGCAATTTGAACAGCTACAGGAAGGTAAGTGTTGTTATTTACTGCACATATATAGGCAGAAAATGTATATTAAATCACACTTCAGTTGTTTCTGTGAAGCATAAAACTCTCCTTCTGCTACATATCTTGCTCTTTTCTATTGCTCGTACCACGAGTTCTTCCACCTCTGCTCCTCATGTCCCTGTCCTTTACTGCTGAATACACTGGGAAGAAAGCACTCTCCCTCCATTTTTATTAATAGCAGAGATTGTTACCACAATGTTATCTGATTCTAAATGTTATACTTTAACTGATTTGTTGGACCATGCTTAGTATCTTTTTTCTTTCTTTTATCTTTTTTTTTTCTTTTTCTTTTGGACTGTCTTATCTGTTTATTATGCACTAAAAAATAGTTGCTGTTGGGGCTCATGATTCAGCCATTTCTGACATATTGTTTCACTGAAACGTAGCTCTTTTCCCCATTACAAATGCAGCTCTAAATTTGTAAGACCTTGCCTGTGCTTATCTTATGTGTTTTCCCCTTCCTCTTATGACATCCTAAATAAAAATAATGTTTAAAAAGAAAAGAAAATATATAATTATATACAATGTACTAGAAGAAAGAGTTGCACCAGAACACATTGAGTGAGGATCTGACTGCATCAGCCAGATAAAGGAAACATGTGCTGAAGTGGACTCTCAGAGAGAAGAAAGCAACCATTCACACTGGCTCTATCACCTACACAAAGGTGTATAGATGAACCTGGTTCTCAGGGAAAAGTCTCGCCATGGCAGATAAACCATAAAGTCAAATTCTGTGCTGGCAGAGGGACGATGCAGAATTATTTACTGTAGCTCTTCTAATACTCACAATACTGAGTGAGATGCCAGCATTCTGCTTCATTAACCAGTCTTTTTGATTGCATCTTTTTTTTTTTTCTTTTTAATTCTAGTAATTTTCTCTTCTTTGCAATTATACTAGATGTCTAAATCCCTCTACATAAATTGTAGCTTTCTTTTCAAGGGGAAAACTGGCCACATAAGCTGGAAACACACTCTCCTCTGAAGCCAGAACCTGAAGGGAAAGAGCTTGAGCAGCAACTCTAGACTAATAAAGAGATTATCTTTACCTTGCTCCCACAATGAGCTGGTTCCTGTTGGCGTCTAGTGCAAGCTGAGAAAAGTCATGCACACCTGGATAGGTGAAATTCGACACCCAGGGCTTCAGATCTGCAATGAAAATGAGAAAGCAGAAAACAGTAAAGCTGCTCCAGAAGCAGTGAGTTCACCCAGACATCCACTAATGGATTTCCTACTGAGCTATCTGTCAGGGAAAGGCTAATTAATAATCTCTTTAACGGGTTTCTATTTATTCTGATTCTCAGCAGAATGTGTAAAAAACTACACATAAACACAAAGCCATCTCAGCACTTATTTTCACATCCATGATGGAGTGTCAGCATTGGTTTTAGAGACAACAGCAATTTTACTTCTGTTAAAACTGAGGAAACATCTTCAGTGTCAGGATTAAGTGGTGTGAAGGGATGAGGCTGCCTGCCGTAACACTTCCCCAGCCTTGCCTTCTGTGCTAATCAAAGGGAAACTGCTGCCTGCCAGAAAGAGAAGGTTGTGCCAACTGATGAAGAACCAAGTTAAGAGTACTGGTGGTCTGCACTCAAGACCTGGCTGCTTCAATGACAGATTTTGCCTTCTCTTTGAGGTCTTAGATTCTCTTCTAGGTTTCACTTTGCCTAGCACTTCACAGCCTATCAGCTAAATCCTTCCTTCGTTTTTAGATGATGGGATGTTGGGTGTCATCACAGCATCTCTGTGGCTGAGCAATTGCACAGGCTTGAGACTATCAACTGCCTTGGATCTGCCCATCTAGGCAACTGTCCAAAATGCAAAGCAATAGATCTGGCTATGTTTTGCTCAGAGAGACAAAGTTCTTCCAGAAGTTACATCCATTAACATCAACTGAGCAATCTAGGGCAGGAAGTCCTGTTGTAATAAAAAAATACACCTGCTTTAAAAGAAAAAGGGTGAATTACTATTTTTAGGGTACCCTCAGGCATGATGCTAGGGCATTCACAGCATCCCATCTTTCAATACCACTACCAACTTTGGCCTTGTGTATATTACAGATCAAAGAATTTCAATATCTTACCTTACATCTTTATTGCACAAAAATAACTGGGAATATATTTAAAAGTATCTTTCAGAAAGTCATACAGCTTTTCTGTGAGGACTTCTCTTGAGAATTTATTCTGTTAACTATCCTGGCTGTAAAATACATGGACAATACCAAATACCTCACGGGGCAAGGCACAGATGAGACCAAATCTCTCTGTGACTGTAATCTCTCTGTGACTTGTTGACAAGTAGCCCTGCCTCATTCAAGGACTGCTTGTTGAAGATCCAGGAGGCTCAACATGAAAGGTAATATCTTCTGGTCTCATGCCAACAGGATGCCAATACACAGGCCAATGACCTGATGACTCATAAAAATAATGATGTAGTTCAGACCAGTTCAAAAGAGCTCTGAAAAAACATGTTCCACTGTCATTTTATATCCCCAATGATAAATTGAGAAGTCTCACTGAAGGCAGGTTCGAACGCTTTGTTGCAGGCATTAGTTTCCCTTTTCACAGAGGCGAGAGGACAATGCTGATGAGGAATCTCACTGAGGCCGGTGGTGTCTTGGCATGCTTCACAGGATTACAGATGTGCAACAGTTTAAAATCTTTGATGTAGGGATATCTGTTGAGCAATTTCAAGTCTTTTCTCCCTCCAGAGATGGACAAACCTTGATCAAGCCCTTAAGTTACTGAAACCTTAAGAAAACACATATAAAAAGTCCCTGAAGTCTACATGGCCTGCCTCTCTTTCCAAAGCAGGGCCTTGTCATGGAGCTTCTGCCTCTGCCCCTGCCCCGACCATCACCATGTTTCGTATCAGCCCCTACAGTCCCTCACCATGGAGCTGGACACCATCTGGCCCGGCTCCATGCCCTGCCCCAGGGCCCCTCTGACAGTGAGACCTCCATCCTATAATAAAAACTCTACTGCTGGGAGCTGGAGGATTTCAGCCCTTCTCAGCATTCCTGTCACACTGTGTAACCACACACAACACGTGTACCTCCTCTGCTCTTCAATGAAAAGGCATGAGTTAAGGAATAACTCCTCTAACCTTCAAGCATCTCCACCTCCTACACTCCTCTGGGACCCTTAATGATGTACTAACACCAGGGAGGCACTGCAGTTTCACCTCTGGCATTCTCCTAACTAATGGGGCTCTGACTTCTTTTCCTGTAGCTCTTTAGCTGCAGAGACATTTCTGAGCCGAGCAGCAGAACCAGCAACAATAACACCTTTCAGGCAGGTTAGCTGGCTGACATGCTGCAGATCTTCTGGCATTTCTGTTGGTGATGGGGGTAGGATTAGAGGATTGCATTATAATGATCATACCTTTTAAGGATCCTGCTTTTAGGCCATAATTTCTCTTGTCATTTTACCTCCTATTCTACTGACTCTCTCCCAATAACTAACCCACTATTAGAGTGCAGTGCCAGGAAGAAATTTCTTCATCTGCTGCTTTAAGCCAAAGCTCACCACTTCAGAGCGGTACACTCATCAGCGCTTCCTTTTAATGGCAAGCTCTGACAAACTACAGGTAAAAATATTTTTTTTAAAAATTAAAGGCAGTAGTTTGCTTGAGTCTTTCCAAGTTGGCTCAAATGTCAATCAAGCCCCAGAAATAACAGGCAGTGTCTTGATTTCTATTAGTACTGCAGGTGGTACAACTTATAAAGAAACCCTTCCCAGTTATTAAATTAAAGGCTGAAAGGCATGCATCCTCATAGCAAAATTAAGCTTTTATAGGCATGTAGTTGGGGATTATTAAACCCAGCATGGTCCCAGATAAGAATGTAAAAATGTAAGTTGTCAGAATTAATGCCAAATGGCACGTTTTCCTTCCCAAACTTCTTTCTCTCTGTTAAGAGAGAATGCAACTGCAACCAAGAATCAGAACATGGGTCTTTTTTCATTCAACACATTCAAATCTATTGCTCAGACCACAGGCATCCCTAAAAACATTTTCAGCTTCACTCTGAAACTAAATCAGTACTTCAAGGTAAGTGCTGCCCTAGGTCCACCCCATATTAGCTGAAGTTTACACATATGGACCCAATGAACTCCAGAGATTGCTTGTATTTGACCTTCTTCTGAAGGTTGATTTTTCCAGTGCCGACTCTTTAATTTGGCTGGAAACCTTCAGTGCCGGGGCATGTTTACATTTGCAAAAGTATCTGTTTAAAAACAGTATGAAAAATTAAAAACCAAGGCTCTGGCTTTGCATGTCAGCAGCAGGAGATGGAAAACTAGGAACCACATGACTTAGGGGCAAAATGTGTTCCTCAAGGCCTCCTTTGTGCGTTTCGTCTAATCGTTTCCAGGGGGTTAAAGATCCATGCTCTCACTTCCTCCACATGAAAACCAATGAACAAAAGTTTAATAGTTTTCCAACACCATCCATCTCCAGATATCTGATTCAGAACCACTAAAGTTCTGTGAGTCCCTCTACAGTTCAAGGTGGCTCAGGTGTCCAGCTGCTAAGATGACAAAGCTGTGAAGGAAATGTAAGTCTGCAGGCACAGCTGTGCTCAGCTATTATGCAAGCCTAAGACAAGGGGAAAAGAGGTCCTCGGCCATTTCAGAGTGTGGTCCCTGCAGCCTCTAGCACACTGCTCTGCTCTGACTTCCTGAGAGCACAGAGCTGGGACCAGGATTACTCAGGTGCACAAAGGACAGCAAGCCAAATTGCAGGAGCTGGGTTTAAGGGCCTGGTCCAGACGCTTTTCAAATCATTGATGATTTTCCACTGAGTTTCATGGGTTTTAGATCGGCTTCTAAAGTTATGGTAAACCTGGTAATACTTGAGTCTTCACCTCCTCAAAAGCAACTGCTCCCCACCTCACCCTTACTCTGTGTGCTTTGGAGGAAGGAAAAATGTAAACACTGAGCTGAGGCTTCCCTGTCTGAAGGACAGCATTCACTGCTTCATCTCACTTAAGCCCACTTGTCGCTCCCATCCCTAGCAGGCTGTAACAGCTTTGTGTGCCCAGCACACATCACACAAGAGCAGAAAGGTTAAATATCTGTGCCTTGAAATCACAAAGCCATTGTAGGTGCATTGAGTATGGCTACCCACAGTGCTATTCAGGAACAGCTCTTGCAAAATAATTCTCAGCAAGGATTTCCTATTTGAAGCAAAAGAAACTAAACTGAACAGGACCAAGGATTCTTTGTGTAAAATGAGGGTATACCCACAAGCACAGACTAACCATGCTCCATCCTAGGACTGCACAGAAAAGCTTCAAAGAGATCATAAAAAGACCTTTAGAGAGATAAATTCAGAGGGTCCCCATTCCAAAAAAGATAACCTGAATCCTATACCTTATGTAAGGCTCTGTAAAACAGGCTGATTCAACAGTAAAAGTTTGTGCAATGAAGTAGAGCATACACAGCACTTTGGACCTGTCAGATTCAATGGCAATAAAGAAGTACCTGTTCTGCAGATACTCAGACCTACTTTTGTGCAGTGCTAACTTGAGCACACATTTAATGCTTTCCTTACTGCCTCAGCATGGTCTCTTCTAAGTCCTCTTAGCTTACTAGTTCAGGACATGGTTAATTACTGTGTGTGAGTATTGGAGCACTCCTGGCAAGGCCCAGATGACAGCCATGACTTCTATAACTTGTACAATATCCTCCCCTTTTGGTTTGCTTCAGCCTTGGCACAGAGCAGATTATGTATAGTGATTGGCAGGTACTCCAGTTTGCAAGTACTCAACCACTCAGTTTTATTTCAGACCACCCGCTAGGCTGGAGGCCTCTCAATATTGGACTTGAACCGTGACCAAGAGATGCAAATCATATCATAAAACAAGGAAAGGCCTCAGGCTCTCTTCTTGGTATAGACTGATGAAATGTTCCTTTTTCAGAATCAGACCTACCATCTCAGACCATCCTCTGCTTCAATTATCCTCAGTATTCAGAGATTTTCCATGAAGTAAACAGTTGCCTGCTAAGACTGAGGCCACAGTTTCCGTTCTGTGTGGGCTCCTGACCAGACCCATCAGAGACAAGGCTGTAACCAAAGCTGAGAAAGCTAATGATTACCCAGCCATGCTATCACCTGTCTCCTCAAATGCTGCAAGTGTGGACATTTCCAAGAATGCATAGAAGTTACAGTGAAATTACAGCATTATCTTTATTGGACTGACAATGAATCATTTTTTAATATCAGCTTCATTTTAAATTTTAGCTCTCAGTTGTAGGTCACACCACAGGTTAGTGCAATAGACTTTGGACATTAACTTTTACTCCCACTCCATGCTGAGTTTTAAGAGTAGCCACCACAATGCAAAACCACTCCGCAATTTAGCAAATCTATCAGGGGAGGGAGAAATTTTTTGCTGCACGAGCAGAGCTGAGCAAACAAATGTGTCAGCACTCAGAGCTCAACTTTACTTATGAGGCCAAAAAACTCTATCTGGCTTTACCCCAGAAGTCCTCCTACACGTACATATCACCCTGCTGTCTTGTCTTCCCATCACCACCTCCACCTCATTACTGGTGTTCTTTCTTTCTTTCTTTAAACCGATCCATTGAAATCTTTAATTGTACATTAAATATGTCCTCATCCCAACTGCTGCAATTTCCAGTGTCATTGTCTTCTCAAATCTCTGATCTCCACTCACAGCTCTGAGGACTTAGAAGCCTGTTGACAGAATACATGCCCTCCTATAAAACAGGTCAAATCAGCAGTTTCCTTCTCTTACCCCTCAATATCTAAACCCAACTCAGATGTTCTTCCAGCTGTCTGTTTCATGGTTTCATTCAGTTTACCCTTCTGACCCTATATTCACCTCTCCTCCCATTCCTGCTTTCTTTCCTAGCAGTCTTCACCTTCTAGACATGTTTCTACCTCATTTCCTGCCCACTCAAATAATTTCTCCTGTCTTGACCAACTACAAAGCCCCTTCTCAGATGGAAGAACAATGAACTAACCCATGAATGGCCTGTGAGTCACTGTGATAGCAGCTTGCAGTGAGCCATTCCTTTTCCATGAGATCTGAGAAGAAAGAGTTGCTAATGTCCCTCTCCAAACTGTCCCAGGATATGAGGATAGGAGATGACTGGAAAAAAAATAAGAAAAGACTTTTTCTGCTGGTCTTGTAAAAGAAGGAATAGTCCTGTCCCTCAGCTTCCAAGGAATAGAACAGGACAGAAGAAAAGGCTCTGTTTTTTACCATCCTGAAGGGAAAAAACCCCCAAGCCAAAGACTCAGGTCTTGCCTCCACTGAGCCATAGGAATCACAGTAAACATAGTGACATTTAAAGATCTGGATGATTTTGTGCCTCTTCCCTTAATGTCTACAGCTCCTCTCTGAACTGATCTTGCTGAGCTTCTTCCACCCCAAGAGAGCTGGAGATGTAGGCATGGTCCCAGGAGCCCAATAGCACTGACACAGGAGTTCTCTGTCTTGAGCAAATCATGAAACTATTTAATGTCTCAGTGGCTCCAATTGTTACATGGGTTTAGGGATACTGACTGGTGCACCAAGGTGTAATTATCTGTGACACATGTGATACAGGTGGAACTAAGTATTGCATACCAAGCATTTTGACTCTTTATTTCCTAAATTTTAATCATTTATTCAAAACAAGTGTTGCTAAATTGTTTCAATATGAAAAATAAAGAACTTAGTCCAAACCCAATTTTTGCAAAAGTACAATTATTATTGCTTGTTTATTTATTTTTTTATTATTAATATAGAACATCTGGCAAAACACACCAATATATGAGGAAGAATCCAAGGACTGAATCCCAGATAAAGCAAACACAAAATAATAAGCATGAACTAGCGCTCACTTCCACTATGGGACAGTATGGTGGTAAGTTGTCCTGGGTCCACCTGAAGGAAGGATATTGAAGGACTGCAATTCACATTCCCAGTTCGGCATATTTCTACACTATGCACCAGTCTCATCCTTCTCTGTTTCACTTGGGTTCCTAATTTGCTAATGGTGAAGAGTGGGCAGATGTTCCATCCAGACCTGACCCAGGGCAAAGTTGGGAGACTTCCAGGAGCCAGGAGACCTTCACTTGGTAAAGCCTAAGGCTGGGGATTGGGAAAGAAGTCCCATAACTGAAGAGAGGTTCCTCCCTCTTCAGCATGGTTCCTATAACTCAGGCCTGACAAGACCTCAATCCCCAACTAACATAAAATCATTTAGGTTGGAAAAGACCTCTAAGATCATCAAGTCCAGCCATTAAGTTCATTAACTCAGCACTTCCAAGTCCACTACTGAACTACATCCCTAAGGGCCATATCTCCTCTTTTAAATACCTCCAGGGATGGTGACTCAAATACACCATTTCAGGTTCTCCTTGGCCATGGCAAATAAAGAGCAAGAGGGGACGCCACAGTGCAGCAAGAGTGGTGGATATGGGCAGAGTGAGTGACCTTGTGCGCCTGGGCTTGTGCAGGGTGTTTGACACCGTCCCGCACGACATTTTTGTCTCTTAAGTCAAAGAGGCATGGACTGGATGGATGGAGCACGGTGTGGATAAAGCAGATGGGCTGCAGCAGTGCTTTGCAGCCTCTGCGTGGTTTTGTTTTTGTGATTCGGTGGTGTGGGCCAAGTGCTGGCAGTGTTTTTCCGTAGGGGGATGCTGCAGGATCCCGTTTGGGCAGGTGCCGTTGAGAAGAGCAGGCGGGGCTGTGCAGCGGCCTGAGTAAAGCGGGGCTTCTCCTAGGTGTTGAGGGTAGGTGGCTTTCCCCTGGCCCAAGGGCTGGTTGCAGTGCTAGTGAGATGTGAGGCAACGGCAGTGTTTTGTCAGAGGCCTTTATTTTCTGTGGCTTAAACAAACAAATAAATAGATGAATAAATAGATAAATAAATAGACAATTAAATAAGTGTGTAAATAAGTAGAGAACGTCCTTTGTCCAAATGAGTGCCAGAGGCTGTATCAAGGGAGGCGCAGTGGTTGTAGGCTGCAGGCGCCGTGCAGTTGTTACGGCCGTGTGTGTTGTCCCAGGCTGGGGGAAGGTGAGGTTCAAGGTGGGTTTGTGGCGTAGGTGTGGGAGCGTGGTGGGGGGCGTGGGTTGTTGTGCGGGAGTTTGTGCTAGCGGCGCGTGGGGCGTGTGAGGTTGTGGAGGTGCTGTAAAGAGGCGCGAGCTTCGAGGCGGACGTGGTCCCAGGCGCAGGCGCTGTGGTTGTGGGCGTGGAGGAAGAGGTGGATGTCCCTGAAGTACTTGTTGATGGTGAGCAGCGGGTTGCGTGGTCCTTTGAAGAGCGTGGCGT
>VZUA01013575.1:7635-26869 GCA_013401035.1 Horornis vulcanius | reverse complement strand
GGCTCTGTTTTCTCAGGGATTGTTGGGAGTTTATCCCTGTTTTTTGGGGGTTTTCAGCCTCCCCTTGCTTTCTTTTCTCAGGGATTGTTGGGGGTTTATCTCTGTTGTTTGGGGTTTTTTTTCAGCCTCCCCCTGNTATCTCTGTTGTTTGGGGTTTTTTTTCAGCCTCCCCCTGCTGTTTTCTCAGGGATTGTTGGGGGTCTGTCCCTGTTTCTGGGGGTTTTTCAGCCTCCCCCTGCTCTGTTTTCTCGGGGATTTTTGGGGGTCTGTCCCTGTTTCTGGGGGATTTTCAGCCCCCCCTGCTCTGTTTTCTCAGGGATTTTTGGGGGCCTGTCCCTGTTTCTGGGGGGTTTTCAGCCTCCCCTGCTCTGTTGCAGGCGCAGACACAGATCCAGCAGCAGCTCTTCCTATGGCTCCAGGAGGAAGCGCAGCCGCTCCAGGGGCAGAGGAAAATCCTACAGGTCCCAAAGATCCAGGTCAAAGAGCAGGACGAGGAGGTAAGAGTGTTCCCTGGGGAAAAAAACAGTAATTTCTACTGGAAAAGCATTCCTGAAAAATCCTGGATTGATTACTGAGCTTGGAATAAGTGGAAATGATGGCTGCAGGTGATGGTTTAAACCACACATCCCTTGAAATTCCTAATTTGTGCTCTCTGGGCTTTCCACACCTTAAATCTTTCAATTACCTTGGTGAAACAATTTTGTAAGTATTTATTTTGCATTTGATTCAAGCAAGAAAACATAAATAGGGTTTCTTGGTGTCTTAGAATCATTTGGATTGTGGATTTTTTTGTTTTGCTTCCTGCTTTCCATAATTCCTGCACATACCATTGGCTCCCTGAAGTTCAGAATAAACTGATTTTCTCACTTGTGTTTCTCTTAGAAAAGGGTGAATCTTTAGTTATGCAATCTTTTATTACTGTTGGAGGATGTCTGCAGTGAAAGTTTGCTTGTATTGTTTTGTGACAAACAAATATTTCACAGTTTAAATACTTAAATCTTAGCTAGAAGTATTCTAAAATTCTAAAGGCATTCTAAAATCTGCTTTTCTTCTTTAATTAAAAGACACTCAGGTTGTGTTTGTGTGTATTTTTCAATTAAGAGGTTTAACTGAAGTTTATTCTGGGTACCAGGTTTCCCATTAGCATTTTCTATTGATTTTAAATTAATTATTGAGCAGATCAGGCAGATCAAAGCTGTTTGGCTACATGTTTAAAATCTTCAGCCAGGTGATTTTGTGTGCCTGCACTAAGAATTTGTTAAACCTTTGGTTCTCATCTCCAAACCAGGACAGCTGTTGCCTCTAAATGTTGAAAAATTTTTGCTGCAAGATGTGAATATTCCACTTATTTGTGTTGTGCTGTGATTTATTCCCAGCTGTTGATTGGAAGAGTTGCTTGGACCCTTTATTGCTGCAGTGCCTTTGTAGTAGAAATTTGGTTATTTAGAAATTTATAAATTAAACTGCCTGACCTCTCTTGGGGTATCCTCCCCATCAGAGCTGTGCAGCTATTCCTGTGAACATCCACTCTTTTTGCCAAGAAAATCAGTTTAAACCCAAAGAAATGTCAGAAGAATGAGGTGAAAAGGAAGGTTTTTCAGTGTGTCACATGCTCACTGTTAGGAAGTGTGATAAACGGATTTAAAATATTTACTATAATAAAACTATATATAAAAAATAATAGACCTTATTAGCTATGGCTTAATTAATATAAAATAATTTCTAATAAATATAAATTGCAGATCTCACTAGCTATGGTTTAATGGTCATCTTTTCCATGGGATTTGATTTTAGTCATGGTCACAATATATGGAAATCAGGCACCTAAAAACTTAAAAAACGTGGCTACTGCTAGGAAATACTGGGTATGGAATATTTGAAGTATCAGGTATTTATTAAATATTTGTTGTATCAGGTATTTATGTATTAAATATTTTCTGTATCAAATATTTCATGTGTTGAGTGTGCAGCACTAGAGGGGTGAAGCTGCACATTCCCTTAAGTGCTGGTCCTGTTCACACACACTGAGAGAAAATATTGATAAATAACATCCTAAATGATCTCAAAGAGTCCAAAATCTTAAAATTAAACCCAACAGGGCACATTCCATCCTTTATTGTATTTTTTTCTGTGTCTGCTGTGATGTGGCACTGAGCAGCTGTGGATTAATCTGATTTTGGAGAGTTAAATCTTGGTTTAGCACAAAGCTGCTACTCCAGGCCTGTGCCTGCCCTGGTTGTCAGTGCTGAGCTCTGGCAGTGATGCCAAATAATCCCTTTTTTTGCCTCAAAATCACTCAACCCAAGGGCTCACTAGCTTCCCAAGGACTTCAGGATTCCTCAGGCTTCAGAAGGGATTGTGGAGGGGAGAGGAAGTGATGGAGGGGCAGAAAAAATAAGCCTAAAAATAAAAAGGTGGGAAAAGGTGATTCAGGATTGAGGATTTCCCATCTCTGCCTGGCCAGGAGTGACAATGTTTGCCATGGAAAATGGGAATATTTATAGTGCTGGCATGGAACTTTCATGAATTCCATCTGTAATCCCTGATTTTAGTTTTGTTCAGGATGGGCCAACTTATTTCCCTATGAATTTTTTTCAAGGTGAATAATGAAGAAACTACTTGTAAATAATTAATGAAAGGCTGCCCCTTGTGTGTTCCTGTGGCAAGGAATGGGTTATCCAGGGGAATATTCCTGGTGAGCTCCAACTTCTGGATTGCCAGGGAGGGAGGAAAAGCTGCAGGGAAGGGAAGGGAAGATCAGCCCTGTGTTTGTAACCCTCCTGCTGCACCTTCCCAGGCTTGTCCCCTTTAGGAGCAGAGCAAATGCCATTTTTAAATTTTTATTTTTATTTATTACGAGTCTGCCTCTAGAAAATTATCTTCCTATTGGAGGTTAAGGTCTGTTACGTGGTCTCTTTAAATCCCTGGAATTGTTTTTGGTATAAATCATGCAGGTGGCACAGATTCTGGATCCTGTAGCATCTTTTCTACCAGCTTTTAATTTGTTTTTCAAGGTGGTGTTAAAAGTAATGTGGCTTTTTAATAACTTCTCTAACACAGGTGTTTTATTTGAGCAGGTGATTTACAGATCTCCAGCAGTGCAAAACACTGAGATAGGTCCAATTTTACTTTGAAAAGTTGGGTTTTTATCATGACATGTGCAAGATATTTTAAATAGGTGTTGTTTGTAACCTAAACTGATTTCTTGTACTTTATTGGAGAAGAAAACTTGTGCATATCATGATTATTTTATTTTAGATGCATTTTTAGAATTAAACAAGTGTAACTTCCCAGTAATGGTTGTGTTTAATTTGAGACTTTAAGAAAACTTGTGCATGTTATAATTATTTTATTTTAGATGCATTTTTAGAGCTAAGCAAGTGGAGCTACCCAGTAATGGTTGTGTTTTATTTGAGAAGCTAAAGAAACTTGTGCATGTGTTGACTATTTTAGGTGCAGTTTTTAGGGTGATGAAGCTGGGGCTTCCCAGTATTGCTTGTACTTAAGCTAAGATTATTATAATTATTCCATTTTAGATGCATTTTTAGAGTTAAAAACGTGGAGCTTCCCAGTAATGGTTGCGTTTGATTTGAGAAGATAAGAAAACTTGTGCATGTTATAATTATTCTATTTCAGGTGCATTTTAAACAAGTGGAGCTTCCCAGTAATGGTTGTGTTTGATTTGAGCCCCTAAGAAAACTTGTGCATATTATAACTATTCCCTTTTAGGTGCATTTTTAAACTCAAAAAATTGCAGCTTCCCAGTAATGCTATAAATTCCAAGCTGTCCTACAGCGAGGCAGTACAATGCAAATACGACTTAATAAGATCACAAACTGAATTTCAGCAGAAACAACCAAGATTTACATTAAATTAGGAATTTTAAAACCGATTTAGTTTGTTTTACTGAGCATTTGCTTAATAACATTTCGCCTCCTCGCAATCTTTTTAAAGCCAATAATTCGTCCGCGAAGCGCGGGCACATCCTCCTGTGGAAAAATTGGAAGCAACAGCTCCCTCTCTGCAACCACACATCCAGAGCTGGGAAGGAATATTTCAGCTCCACGGAATTTAATAAATCATCCCATTTCCTAATTTGATCATATTAGATGCTGATGTGGAAGGAGCATTTCAAATAGCGGCTCCTCATTAATATACATCAGGCTGGGGAATAGCAGGGAATACTTATGGAGGGATGTCACAGTTCCTGTTCCTTAGTTTACTAAGTGGAACAGGTTGATGTGATCCTGGGTGTTATTTGTCACTGTCTTGCTAAAATGGTTTGGGTCGAGTTATGGAGTCCAGAAAGACGGCGGCTGATAAATCAAAAGTGGATTGAGTGGACAGCAGGCAGTGATTGATACCATGACAGGATATGAAGAAAGGAATCTTGATAGGAGCATGCCCAATATTGAATATGAGAAGGAAAATGGCCCTGGAGTATGGATATTATTCAAGGAAATGAGAATAATAATATCATCTTGAAATTATTGCTGGGTGAAGATTAGGAGAGCTCTTATTAGAATATTCTGCTGCTGTGCAGGAGCTCGGCTCCCGCAGAATTCTGGGCTGGATGGAGCCCTGGGAATATTGGGAGAGTTTCCACTGTGATTGTTCTGCCAGTTAATCACATAGAAAATACTTTGCAGCAGAACTTGCTGCACAAATCTTCTAATTCACGGAGCTTTAAACAGAATTAACCAAAAAACGTTGAC
The DNA here is from genome assembly GCA_013401035.1 of Horornis vulcanius. Lineage (NCBI taxonomy): Eukaryota > Metazoa > Chordata > Aves > Passeriformes > Scotocercidae > Horornis > Horornis vulcanius. The sequence continues at coordinate 22,154 of VZUA01013575.1, read as the reverse complement.
CTTTATCCCCTGATTCCCTCCAATCCTGTGATTACAGAGCATTCCACTGGAATTGCCTGTGAATATGCAAGTTTGCTTTATTGTCTGCCAAATGTCTTTGGCTTTTCCCATTATGTTAAACTGCAAACTGCTGCCTTCAAATATCTTTAATGCACTTCAACTTCAAAATTGACACAAAACCAGCAAGTGCATCTATACATATTGAAGAAGAAAAAAAAAAAAGATTTTATGGGAAGTAATCCTGCCTGTAGAGCTGCTCCTTGGCAGTGTGGCTGAAGGAGGTGTTTGATCAGGTTTTACATCTCATTTCTTTGCCATTTCTCCAGTGTAATTAATTGAATATTGCAGTTTATTGCATCCAGGGGCAGGGGAGCTGCTGCTTAGGGCTGGCTTTGGGACAGGCTTGGCTTTGGGGCTGCAAAAGCAGCTGCAATATCCCAGCAGTGTGAGCTGGAACTATCCTGGCTCCAGCCCTCCCAGCCTGGCAGAATTCTTTGTGTTCAGCAGTTAATTTGTACCATTTAAAAACAGGGTCCTCAAGTGCAGTGTGGAAAGGGTGATTAAATAACTGATAGTAAAACCCCACTGGTTATAGTTTTTGGGGGTCTTTGAGAATTTCCTTTTTTTATACCTTCTTCAAAAAATTGCTGTTACATATTTTATTGAGGGGTTGATGCTGCACAGTTGGTAAGACTTTTTAAAGATGATATCACAGAATGTTTTTGTATTTATGTTACTGGTACCTGTCTTCAGTTAATCTTTTTTTTAATACAATTATTTTAGTGTGGGATTAAGGTGCTGGAGTCTTTCCACATTGAAACCTGGCCTATCAGACCTCACAGCTGATAAGAACTAGTGGATCAGGACACAATTTGTGGTAATTTGGTGTCTGTCTGTCCTGCTCAGCACACACTGGTGGAGAGCTTTTCATGGATTACAGAGCAGGGGTTTCATTGTGAAAACTTCAGGAGGGATTTCCTCAAACAGCATTGGCCTGAAAGGAAAACAAAGCTTTTTAGCAGAGAGGAAATTCAGAGAGGAATGTTTTGAGTGGACAGCAGATAAAAAAAGAGTAAAATTGTGATGGGCCTGGAGAGTTTAGGGAGGAACAGGGGGATGTAGAGGAGAGATTGATTTGGAAAAAAATAATGAAATGTCTCCAGCAGTGGGCAAAGATCCACTGTAGCTGTGTGGAGTTAAGAATGGTTTTTAGGGTTTTAGGTGGAGGTGGGATTGGGGTGGGAGCAGCAGGATGGACTCAGAGCTGTGGGGTTGGGATGGGACAGGGACAGCCAGGGCCCTTTGCCTGCTGCAGGACACCAGGGATGGGCACACAGGGACAGTGCTGTGTCCTCTTCATCTGGGACAAGCCTCTGGAAATGCCTCCTGGGGAGGAATTTTCCAAAGAGAAGCAGACAGGAGCCCTGGCAGGAATCAAGCAGTGCTGTTTAATTAGAACATTGCTTTTGAAATTCCATCCCATGCCTTTCCATGCTTCTATGGTTTTATTCTTGTCATTAATTCCTATGATTGCTTAATTTTTTGCCTGGTTGTAGCCACTGGAGTTACTATTCCTTTCAAGTATTGATCTGCAGCTTAGGATATTTTTTTTCCACCCTGTCCTTGCTCCTGAAGTTTACCCACTCAGGTGCAATTATGTGAGGAGTCAGTGTAAATATTACATGTTCCTCTCTCTTTTTTTACTGCTGGGAAAGTTTCAAGCCTTTGGTCCATTAGCAAATAGATTTAATTAAGACTCTGCAGCATTTCTTTCATGAAACTTCAAATACAGGCTTGGGGCAGGTGGAATTGACATTACTGAGTGTGATCCTGCTGATGGTAATGTCAGCTCACGTTTATTTTCCCCCCAGTAAATCCAACCCTGCAGTTTTTATTTAGGATCTTGTTGCATTCCAGGTTACATCGGCACCAACCTCTAAAAATATCTTTTTTGTTGTAATAACTGACTTTTTTTTCAAGAGGAATGATCAGTTTGTGCTGTCCAGGAGAGGCCCAGAGGTGGAGCAGCAGCAGTGGAGATGTCCTGGAGCACCAAGCACTGCTGAGCTCGTTGCCCAGCCCTAATTGACCACTTTGGGAAATTAAACTTCACAAGGCAAGGCCGAGGGCCCTCCAGATATCAATGAGGCCACAGAGCTGCCAGTGACAGGTGCTTTGATGCCTTTCATTGGAATAAAACCAAAAAAAGGAGCCTTAAATAAAGCTCTGAATGCATAAGTGCTGTTCACTTGGAGCTCAGTGCCTGCTTACACAGAAAGTTGGTTTTTTGTGCAGCCTGAGTGTTACCTACACACTGAGTGTTTAAAGTAGAGCTGCTTATTTCTCCTTTTTCTCATTGGAAAAGGTGTCTTTGCATGTTTCTGGGTTTTTTTTAGTACTTCAGTTTTCTGTTTGGAAAAGAAACTCAAGAAGACAAGAAAAATAAACTCCCCTTAGTAGGGAATTGCCTTTTTGATTTCAGTGACTGTGTATTTTAACTTTTTTTTTTTTTAATTCTCTTTTTCCTCTGCTACCAAAGCTCTGGCCATGAAATAGAATCTGTTATTTCTTTGCTGGTGTTTCTCGAGGCAGCCCTGCAGGAGCAGATGTCTTGAGGGTGCCCTGGTAACCCAAGACCCTTTTTGCTCTGTAAATTGTTGCTCTTTCCAGGGTTCATTTCTAGCAGTGATTTTCCTACTGTGAAACACTAAATAGTAGAATTTAGCAGTGAAAATTGACTCTTTCTTCCCATCTTTTGCTCATTCTGATAATTTTATGGCAGGGAACAGGATCTGGTTAAAATGATGTAGGCAAAGATTGTGGATTTGCTGAAAAAGTGAGGTGGGAAGGTTCTTGTTGGGTATAGAGTGATGGAGCAAAGGGGGATGGCTTCCCTCTGCCAGAGGGCAGGGCTGGATGGGATTTTGGCAGGGAATTGTGCCCTGGGAGGGTGGGGAGGGGCTGGGCTGGAATTCCCAGAGCAGCTGTGGCTGCTCCATCCCTGGCAGTGCCCAAGGGCAGGCTGGAGCACCTGGGGCAGTGGGAGGTGTCCCTGCCATGGATGTGGATGAGCTTTAAGGTCCCTCCCATCCCACAGCATTCCATGATTGTCTGTAAACCTCCATCCATGCCCTGGAATCCTTTGCTGTCAGTTTTTTCCAGGATTCCAGGCTTTGCTCCTTAGCAGGGCAGTTGCTGCTTCAGGTTTATGATGAACTTTATCCCATAAAATTCAATTTTCCTGTGAGATCCAGGCAGGATCCCAGCCTGTGTTGGTGCCATTTTCAAAGTGTGCTCTGGGAGTGAGTTCATGCTGGATTAATCTGATTAAAAACTGGTATCCTGCCACTCCCTGGCTGTCCTTTCACCCTTTGCTGCTTGTCCCACATCCAAACTCCTGAGTATTAGATTTTCCCAGTTTCCAGGGCATTGAGGCTCCCAAAAATTCCAGAGCAAGATGTAGAGCTGATAATTCATCTGCTCCTAATACAGCTTTATTGGCATCAAACCTGAGCCATGGCAAAGCTGCACTTGACTTCAGTGATTCCAGATTTTCCTGAGCTGGGATGTTCAGGAAGAAAAAGTTCCCAAAAGAAATGGGATGATTGCAGGCATGTGCAGAGCTTTTGTCCTTTTGCTGCTCAAATGGAGTGTGAGTAACTCTCTGAACAAAATAGTTAATGTTCAATATGTGGTGATGTTAATAAAAATATGGGAAAACTTGGATTTGTTTTTGCATAGTGTAATTGAAGACAGGTGTCTTTTTAAAAAACTAAAATCTTGAAAGATACGGGAATTTATTATCTATAATTGTAACTATAACTAAAATATGTTGATTGTACTCTTGTAGAATTTTTTGAGTCTAAATTTTCTGCAAGATTCCTACATGCAAAGTCCCAAAATCCTAGGAAATGTGTTTCCATAGGGAGCTTCCTTATCCACAGGTATTATTGTAAGATATTCTCCTGTTGTGTTTTTTACTGGATCATATCCCTAGCTCTTAGGAAGGCAACCTCTCAATGAATTTAAAGGGTCAGCTAGAATAACTGATGTAAATTCTGGTTGTAATTCTGTGCCACGGATTTATATCCTAGAAATGAAGGTAAGGCCAGCAGTATGGGTTTATTGTTTTTAATTCTGTATAAACTCTTAGGTATCTCTTTTTCTTCCATGGTTTTTGGTTCTCCTCTACGGAAGCATGCAGGGATAAACTGAATTGTGATAGAATTTAAATTAATCTGTGGCACAGCAGTAAAAATCTGTTCCCAGTCTATATCAAAAAGAGATGCTAAAAGTTTTCCTGTTAAAGCTCTGAGCTTCTTGATTGGAGAATGGGGAAAAAAAAAAGCAAAGCCTTTTCCTATTTTTCTCCTATATAGTCTTCTTGAAGTTCTTCCAAATTAGATTTTAAATGCCAATTAGGAGGTTGAATATACTAAAATAAAAGCAAATACAACCAAAATGGCCTCACCTTATGGCTAGTTAGGCTTTTTCTCTCAAAAGCAGAACCTTTGCTCTGAGCATGGCTTTGAGAAAGATATTCAGCTTAATGAACACATTAATTAGAACCATAACTATTTATAAGATAATTAGAAACGAAGCACGGTAAACTGGGCTTTTCCTGCAATTAATGGAGGATTAATTACTGGAGGTAATGAAGTGGATTTTTAAATGCATTAAGGTGAAGTACAGAGATGTGCAAGGCTTTGTGATAGTTGCATAATTATTCCAGGCTGTTTGAGCAGAGCTCGTATGAGCTCGCTAATAAGCATCATTGCATCATTATGTATGCACTTAAAAAGACTTACCACCAAAATGACTGCCTAATTATTTCTAATTGGCAGGACTCTGTGTAGTCATTGAGCTGTTTGTAGCCATTTTAAGGTTCATTTAACTATCCTTGGGGCCATGTGATAGATGGAAAAAAGCTCCCGCTCCGCGCTGGCCTTGGCCGGCGCCGTTAATCAGTTTTGGTGGGCTCCAGTTTGAAATGCATTTGCTCCTGCAGAGGTCAAAACCTGAAGTAGTCCAAGCAAAGTTTGGCTTTTTGAAGCCACTTGACTGTATTCATTAGCAATTAGTAAAATAATTGTGTCTGTGGCTGTGTTTGGATTTCTGTCGGGCCGGGTGTGCTTTCATCGCCGGCCCTTCGTACGGCGCATTAGCTTCCCGGGAATCCAAACCTTCTTCCCTGAGACCCTTTTAGCAACTTCAGTGCAGTGCCATATGTTCAGCTGCAGCACCTTTCTTCACTCATTTGTTCCCTTAAGCAGCTCCCAGCATTTCACCAGCAGCAGCTCCCCAGTGGAAATTTCTGCCCCGGCACAACTCTGTGGGGCTTTGCTGGCATCTCCGAGGAATCAGGCACTGAGTGCTGAGAGAGGGAGCCAGGAGCAGGCAAATCCTGATGTTTCCCAGTGTTTGGGGGCTTGGGGCATCTGTTTCCAAGCTGCTGACAGCTCTGATATCCAAAGACATCTCCTGGCAGCAGGAATAATCCCAAATCTCTGTGTGGGTCAGTGCAGGCACCAATAATTCCATTGGGATTATGGTTCCAGTTCCATTGGAGATGTTGCTCCCCTCTCCCAGAGCTCTGTTTGGAGATGGGAGCACCAGCCTGGAAGGGTTTGCTGTCCCCATCTCTGTGGGGCTGAGGTGACATCCCATTAGGATCTCTGCTGAGCCTGGGGAGGTTCCCTGGGTGTAATCACAACCATCTGCAGGGCGCTGTGAGCTACAGGAGCCACTCCTGCAGCTCAGGGAAGCACTGGCAGCAAACTGCAGCCTGAGAAAAGCAAGGTCACAAAAAATGGGGTTTGAGGGGTTTCATACTAGTGCAGAACACAAACAATTATTGTGCTTCAAGTGTAAGGTTGATTAAAAAGAGTTAATCATTGAAAACTGACCAAAATGTCATTTAGTCATGAGATATTGGTTCAAATAACAGGTAAAGGATTCAAGCAAATGGATTGTGGCAGTGTAAACTAAAATAAGAACAAATCCTTAAGGAAAACTGCAGAATTGTTTTCAATTTTTTAAAAACTGGTTTAATTGTGAGACTTCTCTAAAGGTAATTATTAGATCACCTCTGTAAGCAGATATTCAGTGCAGAAAAAATGATGTAAAATACAAGTAGCCTTTCTTATTAGTTAGGAATTTTATTTTTACGGAGTCCCATCAAATATTCGGTGATGGAGGTTGTTCTGTAGATTATCAGAACTAGGCAATGCATTTTTAGAATGAAACTACAGGTTTAATTTCATCCAGCTAATATGGAAAATGAGAAATTAAATTTTCAATGGAAGTGGTACCCACATCCTCAGAGGGTGATGGTGGCAGGGGAGGTTGGGTTGTTCCTCACCCCTTGGCTGAAAGGAGAGTTGGAAGTGTGAATGTTGAGGATCAGGCAGCAGGATGAAGCCAGATCTGGAGCATCCTGTGCCTCCAAAATCCCTGAATTAGGGGGTGTTCCCTTGCTTCAGCCAAAGGAAAAGATGGAATTCTCTGAATACTCCACTGAAGTCTTGGCCTTTCCCAGAGCAGAGCTGGGGAAGCAAAGCCCTGGGGTTTGTGCTGTGCCCCAGCTGTGGGGCTGGGGGCATCATTGGGGCTGGTTTCAGCTCCTCCAGGGGCTGGTGACACCCCTGTGGTCCCTCAGAGGACCCTCACGTTCTGGGGAGCAGGGAAGGGCTGGGTGGGATGGAGCTCTTTGCCCTCTGCAGCATCCAGGAGTATCCAGGACAGAAATCCCAGGGGCTTGGAGCTTGGTCAGCAGCAGGAATCAGTGAGGGAGAAGAAGTTGGAGAAAGATGAAAAAATAAATCAGTAAAAAAATAAAAATGCACAGCAGTAACACCTGGGGACATCAGTGACTTCCAGAGGGGTGTCAGACAAATTTCCCTTGGCTAGTTTGTTGTTAACTCACTAGAAGTTACACGTTTCAGTTCTAAAATCCCATAATATTCCTATTCCCTCCCCTCCAACATCCCCAGGATGGTGTTAATGGTGTTAATTAATACCTTGGTGGTGTGAATCCTCCCAGAATTGTGGAAGGCTTTGAGTGGCACAGCAGGTACTGGTTTATTTTTGGAATTGCTCAAGTGCCCGGTTTGGGTGATATTCTCAGTGATGGAAATAATTCTGTTTTCATTTTAAATATTGCCTTCAGGTCTGGAAATGGAGGTGAGCGTGGTACATAAGAGCTGCTGCTCTGGAGTCAGGAGCCTGTCACTATTCCCTGGGTTAGCTGTGGCTTTCTGAGCTTCCTTTGTGTTTTAAACAAAAAGCAGAGCTTAGGAGAAAGTTACATGAGACTTTTTTTTTATTAACAAAGCCTTGGTATGTAGAAATCACATCATAATTCACTTTTATTCCCCATTTAAATTAGCACTGACACCAACCAGTTTGTGCTCAGCATCATCAGTTGTTCAGAACACATTTTGAAATATAATAATTAAGTACTTCTGTTGCTTTATGTAATTTTTTTTTAAACAATCCAGATTTTGTTGTTTTTTTTCTCTTTCTGGTGTGATTTATTTCACAATATTTTACGTAACTGTTGCATATTCCATGAGGAAAACACTGATTTTTAGAATAGTAAATGAAATATTCAGAGTTTCTTCCCTGGAGTTTTTAATGGGCCATCAGAATTAGGCTTTGGGAGGGACAGGGGAGGGTTAGAGGTGGTAACTCCCAGTGAAGGAGATTTTGGGGCAGATAAAGGTGGCAGCTCCCTGATCTTCAGCAGTCTCCAGGAGCTGTTCAGTTTTCATCCAGGGGAATATTAAAAGCAGCCTCTGCTTTCCTCTGTCTGCTCTGTGTTTGTTACATGCAAAATATTTAAAGGGAGATGCATCCAACTTGCATGGAAAGGAGAAAATGGTCCCTTTATGGAGGGAGCACTGGAAAATAGACCCAAAATACCCAAACTCTTTATGTTGTTATGTTGTCCCTCCACAAGGTTTTGAGTGGATACTGTGAAATATTTTTGCTTTTCTTGTGTATTTCTAAAGCCTTCTCATGACTTAATTTTTGGAGTCTTAGAGCAATTTTTATTAAAAATGTTGTTTATTTTGTTCTTATTTTAGAAAATGAGATCTTCAAAAAATCTTTCTATATTCTTCATAAACGTGGTATTTAAAGGTACAGGTGGGATACCTTAAATTTTTTTACATGGCATAAAATTTAAACCTCAACCTGCCTGGTTATCACTGAATTAAAGAAAAAGAATTGCCTTTTCAAAAAACATGTGAGCCCAGAGGATGGGTTCATTTGTTTTACTCAGGAAAAAGAAGACACACAGCTTTTCATCCAGGTGTTACTGGCAGCGTGTTCCTTGTGGTCATTATGAATCCAGTTAATATTCTCAGTTTTCCAAATTAGGTGTTTATTTCTAGGAAATGTCTTAATCCTCTTATTAAGCAGTTTTTTGGGGTGCTTTTTTGCCTTTTAAATAGTGTTGCAGTGTTGAAAAATAGGGAATATTCAGATTTTTTCCACTGTTGTTTCAATTTTAGCTCCATGCTGGTGGCACTTTGAGATCTCAGTTGCCAGTGCTGATCTTGCATGACCTAAATTGGGATTTTTGGGGGTTTTTTGCAGTTTCTGAGAGAAGGTAATGTACGTGTAAACTGATTTCAAATACCTCTTTAGGTAATTCCCCTCAGCTGTCTAATATCAGTTTGGGGATATAAGGACACACAAATATTACAGAGTCTTTAAGCTCAGACCATCACTGGGGCCTCAGTCTTGGAGGTTTTATGATCCCAAAGCCTGAAATATTGGGTTTGTCCCAGCCAGCCAGAGTTTACCTGTAATTAATCTGAGGCATGGGGAAGTGGAAAATCTCTCCTGTCTGTCCCTTCACATTTTACCATAATATCAGAGGTGTTGTCAAATTTACAACAATTAATTACCCGGGTGGTGATTCCATCTGGAAAATGAATTTGGAGCTTTTTCCATGGCCCTGGGATCCATCCAGGCCTTGCTGCCAGGGCAGATGCAGAGTCACCAGTGCCTGCAGCAGCACAAAGGAATCACCTGGGGTGTTTGTCCAGAGCCCTGGAGGAAAGCTGCACCTTGGTTTTTGCAAATAGGTTCCAGCTGTGTGGAGAAGGGAGTAGTGGTTGTAAGAATTAATTATAAGGTTTGATGGGTCTGCTTAAAAATAGAGTATTTTACTTGTTTGTTGCTGTAGAATTCGAGTTTTCCCTTTTATTTTTGGAGGTGATGTTAAGTGTCTTTCCTCCAGGATTGAACATTTTTACTTTCCTTCAGCCCATTTTTTTCCTGGTTTGCTTTCTCCTCAGCCTAAGCAGTGACACTTCTGGGAACTGCCTGGGAGGGGAAGGAATTCCCTTGCTGGTATCTTTGTGTGGCACTTGAACAACTCTTTTGCTTTTGCCTCACCTCGTGCTTTAAGCTTTTTGTGTGACCAGAAGACAAGTTGGGTGTTCTCAACTCAGTTGAGCCTTTTTTTTTGTTTTGTTTTCAGATGATTGGAATAATATTTACTTCCCTTGTCAACCTTAACTTTGGTTTAATGTGGAAGTTTCTATCTAAGGTACCTGCAGCTGGGTATTGCACTCCTTTTTTAGCTGTACATGGGGTTTTTGCCCTTGAACTCCAAGGCTGCTTTGAATGAGAAGGGACAAGGAATGGGAGGGGCTTTTGGCTGTTTATTTAATAGGACAATGTACCAATTTCTGTATTAACTTCTGTTTCTTTATTATTTTATTCCCTGAAGATTATTAGAATTAGATTGCAGATTTTTCTGACATGGCTACAGGAGTGTAGGGTTAGGAAAAGGTCCTGCTTTGGGATACTCTGAGAAGCTGGGAGGGAAATTCAGGTCAGGTAAAACCAGATGTGTTCTTATCTGATGATCTTAATTTAAGGTTAAATTTTAGGAAGGAGTCTTTTTGCAGATGGACAAGGGAAGTAAATGGTTTATCTCCCTTCTTGGACAGCAGCAGTTTAATCCATGATTTATCTCTCAGGTAACACTCAGTAAAGTTTATTTTTGTTTTTAGTTTGGCACGAGGTGTTCACTGAGGTGGGCAGGGCCTGGCTGGCTCCTCTCCCATCGCTCATCCCTCGGGCAGGGAGTTGTGCCTGAATTCCATGGGCAGCAGGTTCTGAGCACAGCACTGCTCCTCCAAGATCCTCATTGTGTTTGGAACTTTGTGTTCCCAACTTGAGTGTGTTTGGGGTGGGTTCTTCTCCTCCCAGCTGCTGCTCTCCCAAGGGTTTGCAGCACCTCGGTGGGACCATGCTGGATGTGGAGTCATCCCAGGCACTCCTTGTGGGATAATCAGGGCATTGTGGCACAGGAGGCTCCTTCATCCCCCTCAGAATCCAGAGCAGGAGCTTCTCCAGGAGTCTGGAGAGCTCCATTTGTGTCCAGGCAGCTGCTTTAGAATTCCAGGAGTGTCTCATCCGTGGGTCCTTCTCTCCAGCTGCATTCCCGTGCTCTCCATGCTGCCTTTCCAGTAGCTGCATCTTTTCACAATCACAGTTATGGGAATTTCACCTCCTCAAATGTTTGACTGTGGAATTTCCATCGTTCCTAGGTGCAGAACTGCTGGGCTGGGTTGGTGCTGGTGTTTGGTGAATCCATTTCCTCAGCTCTGCCTTTGGCAGAATTTGCCACACAAAGATACCAGCAAGGGAATTCCTTCCCCTCCCAGATCCCAGAACTGTCACTGCTTAGGCTGAGGAGAAAGCAAACCAGGAAAAAATGGGCTGAATGAAATTCAAATGTTGCAGTCCTGGAGGAATGACATTTTACATCTCCAGAAAGCTCATGCTTGTCCCAATTCTTGTTTTTATTTCATCCTGCTTTTCTCTGGCACTGTGGATGATAATTTTTTAAATCTTAAGTATTCCCTTATTCTGAAATATGTTTTGTCAATAACCAGCTGTCCAAACTGCTGGTTTGAAAAAGCATTTTCCTCTTAGCATCAGTCTCATTACGGGTTTAAACTCTGCTGCTGCCTAGTTTTGTAATCACTCACCTTATACTGAACAGTAAATTTTAAAAAAGGTAATATTATCATACATATTTTCTACATTTGACTTCGTCAAAGACATGCATTTTGAAATTGCAAACTAATAATGACCTGCAGTGTTTTATAGAGGCAGCTAAATTTGCATTATATACACATATTTAATAATTTCTGCAGCCTGAATGCCTGCAATTGATACCTAAAATTATTTTACCTTTCCAATAACTCCTGCCACGATTTTTTTTTTTTTTTCCTGGTGGTGAAGCTGAGTTAAACAAGGAACTTTCTCTTAATGTGCTTTGAAAGAGAACATGGCATTTTGCTGCAATTACTCCTGTGTTTGCACTCTGGCTTTATTACCAATCTGAGCATCCAGGCTTGATGCAGCGCAGTTGTTCTGGCCCAGCCCTTGGATTTATGGCTGAAGTATTAAAAAGCCCCGAGTTTGTTGGCTTTTGTTTGTGGCCATTGAGCTAAAAATAATCTAACAAGGCTTGTGGCAGGTGAGAGATGCTTAGAAGAATTCCAGGGGAGAAGTTGACATCTCAGCAGCCTTCTTTGGAGGGGGGGTTGCTGTTTGCCAAGAAAACAGATTATTTGTGCAAAAACCTGACCTTCCCTGGAAGAGCTCAAAGAGGAGAAAACAAACCCTGTCTTGGTTTTGGGCTCTTAATTCCTCTCTCCATTTAAAAAAGTCTCTCTTTTGCAGTTGTAACCTTTTGAAGAGATTAGATTGGACCTCTAAGATAGAGTTCAGTGCTTTAGTGCAATATAATTGGGGAAATACTAAACGCCACTGACCTCATTTCCTTTAGAACAATGAGAATTAATAGTTGCACGTTTTATTAGGCTGATATTCCAGATGTAGTGTACATTTAATTAAGTGTAGTTTCCTTTTGGTTATGGTATGTGGCTCTGCTTTTTGTCGCAAATTCTTTCTAGTTTTACAGTTTTCCACATGTTTTCTTTCACCATTTATGATTTTTTCAAAGCGGGGCTATAAGGATTTAAATCACTTTAGCATGCAGCAAAACAGTTCCCATTCAAACAATAAACGCCATTTTAAAAAGCCTTTAGATCTTCTGTCACTTCATAAATATAAATGTATAAAAACATTATGCAGTTGTAGTGCCCACCTGCTAATTAAATGCAGATTTCCTCAAACTTGTTTTAAAATCCGCTTATTTGTTTCAACTCGGTCTCTGCTCAGAATACATATGGCCCTTGTGAAACTAATTATGCTTATGGAGCAGCTGTTAAATTTAGTGCAACTAATTTTATCCAATATTTTACATTTTAATTGATTACCTGTGAAGAAATTAGCAAATTAACACTTATTGTGCAGTAACTGAATGGGCTTTTATGGAGACTTTCAATTTTTACAAGCGGCCCGAGTGTTGATGGAATAAAGCCATTTCTTAGGGTTTCAGATAGGGAACTTATTGGTGAGCCTTGATTATCTGGTGTGAGAATTTAGGGATCCTGAGTGATGCCAAGCATCTGTGTGTTCTGCAACTTGGACATGAAAAGCAGATTGGAAAGTAATGGCTTTTCACAGAATTTTGGGAACATATGGGCTTATCTGGATCTAAGAACTCTTTGAAGATCTTTGAACTTGACTAAATGACTTAACCTTTGGCATGGTGGGTGGGTGTTTTGGGTGTTGTTTGGGGGGGAAGGGGATCCATGCTGGAAATCTCCTCTCCAGCTTCATTTTTTGGTGGTGTTTTTTTTTTCCCCCTCTGGTAGCTCCATAATTTGAACATTTGGGGCCTTGCTTTAATAGGACTAATTGCGATTCTTGTTATTTTTCAACAGCAGATAAAATAGAAAATCTGTCTTCTCTGCCGCATCTGTGGACTTTTGTTGTGGTTTGGTGATGAGCTGGGGACACAGATGACTTTTGGGAGCTCCATTTCAGGAAGTTTTATCTTGATTTCCTGTCCTGTAGATCTTGCAAGATTCTTTATTAGGAATTAAGGAACAGCAGAGAGAGACTCTTCCCAAGGCCATGGAGTGATCAGTGACAAAGCTGATGGAGGAGAGGCTGAGATGGGATATTGGGAAGGAATTGATCCCTGTGAGGGTGGTGGGACACAGGGTGACCAGGGAAGCTTCCACAATCCCAGGGAGCTCCAATCCCTGTCCAGCCTGGCCTTGGACACTGCCAGGGATGGGGAAATTGGATGCAATAGCTCTTTGAATTTTTAAATTCCTGCGTATAAATGTCACCTGTCCCTGTTCTGCAGACATGGGAATGAGCAGAAATCCAGGAATTGGGCATCCAGCCTACCTGAGCTGAATTTATGTGCACCTGCAAAAGGTGGAAGTGAGCTCCAGCTCAGATTTGAGCTCAGAAACTGATGTTCTTTAGCAATAAATATTTTAGATTCCTCAGTTATTTTTGGTGAGAGGACTGTGCCCTTAAGTGAAGAGAAGCCCTGCATCAATTAAAGGTGATTTGTGTTGCTACAGGGTTTTTGTTTGTTTTGTTGTTTGGGTTTTTTTTTTCCTGTTTTGAACTTACCTGCAGAGTTCTGAGAAATCAGGGTTACCAGGGAATCACGGATTTAGGGCAGTGCTCATCATGATGTTTGTAAAAACAGTGTCTCTGTGCCAAGAAGAATTTAGATTTAATATCCAGAATGTTCTTTCAAGTCAAAACTTCTCTCTGAGGAGTAAGGATGGATGGACACTTTTACCTTTGTGATGACACACTAAAAATCCATTTTGAGCCAGCACAAGTTCTCCAGCTCATGATGCAGCAGTGCAGTGGTAATTTGATCTATTTATGAGTGCTAATAGAGTGACCAGGATGGGAGAGCTGCTGTTGGAAGGTACCAGCTGCTGAAACAGGAACCCAGCCCTGACCTCTGGAGCTGCTCCTGGCAGGAGCAGGGACCTGAACTCCCACGTGCTGGACAAGTTCCAGCAATGTAATTTATTGCCTCATCTGGATGGAGGATTTTCTTCTGCTTAGTCTGTTGTTGAGTTTTATTAAGCAGTTGTTGTTTCACAAAAGGAGGGATTTTTTTTTTTTCTGGGTGATTTGGCTTTTAAAGGCCTTGGGAGTTTTGTTCTCCAAGAGGTGCTAAAGAAACTTTTTATACTGTTCTAAAAATTTCCCCCTTTCCCTCAGTACTTAGTGAAGCTTTCCCATGAAGTGCCATCAGCACTTTGATGGGAACTGTGGAATTGTAGAATCGTGGGGTGGTTTGGGTTGGGAGGGACCTTGAAACCCATCTCACTCCATGCTCTGCCCTGGGAAGGGACACATTCCAAAGGCCAGGGTGCTCAGGGAAGAGAAGCCAAGGAGAACTTGACCCAATTTTCCCTAAATATCCCTTGTCTACTCCGGTAGATTTGTTCTGTGATAAATTATTAAATAAATTTTAGAAAATCTTCTATGAGAAATTCAGGAATAATGAAAGCATTTTGGGTACACAGAGAACCAGTCCTAATACTTCTTGATTATTTTTTTTCCATTTTGTTAATGGATGAATCCTATTTTGT
>VZUA01013570.1:27274-44071 GCA_013401035.1 Horornis vulcanius | reverse complement strand
CTTGAAGGTCTCTTCCAACCTTGACAAATCTGCAATGCTATTATCTATGCTTACATGTTAAGCTGTGTCAAACCATTAAATAAGAAAAACAATCAGAGAGAAGCTGAACAGATACTATCCTGCCTGTGCAAAAGATGATTGAAAATCTTGTTCCATGTGCCTGGAGTTTAAGGACAAAGAACACTATCACAGCAAAAAGCAGTCTTGCTGATAATCAAAGCAAACTTGGTTGCTAGTCAATCTCTAATTAGGGCCAAGATCTAATTATGGCCAATCTCTAATTAAAATTTCTAAATATTTTGGCATTCAAAAAGTGGAGTTGCAAGAACTAACATGGACAAGAAACTGCCCAGCACCACAACAGGCACTTCTGAAAAATGGTACTCTCTCTCAGCAAGAGTAGCAGCTCATTCGCAGGTACCCATTCAAAGGCTGACAGTTTTATCAAAGATAGGAAACTGAACCAGGACAGAGAAGCAAACTTCAAAAACATAGCTCTAGTTAGCTGTAGCAGTACAAGTGAAGTGTGGATCTACAAAACCAGATTTCAAAGCTCTAATCAATAATTTACTTTATGCCCCTGAATAAGTCTTGTGGCAATCTCCCTCTATAAAGCAGAGGTTTGATTACGTAACTTTAAGGTTTATTATGGACAGGCTTCAATGTATTACTGTGAGTGCACTACAGAACTAATCATATTGAACATGTGCAGTAATTTAAAAATCTCAGAATCCATTTAAATCCAAAATCCACGTGCAACTAGCATGTTAGGACACAGCTGTTATTTTGGTGGGGCACCAAGAAATACAGAAAACTTTGTTTGTGGTCCTCATCCACAAAAAAACCCATCATCCAATCAATCAACATAAGAAAGTAACATTACACAAGCAGAGCATTATTTTATGTTAAGAACAGCTCATTTCACCTCCTGTTTTCACTGCTGGGGTTTTGCAAGAATATTATTCCTATCATTTCATGTTAGAAATTGCTGTACAAAGTTTTCCACAGACATTTAGTTAAAAGGTAATACAGCTTTGACTGTAACTCACACTTGGTAAGTAAGGAAGCAGAGTCATGGAAAGGTTAATGGCTCAATCAGACTGTGACTTGGAAGACGTTACACCACAGACCAGTGGCAAAGTCCTGACTGTAACTCAGATCTCCCGAATCTGCTCCTAAGCAGGTTTGCTAAAATCAACATGACTGATGTAACATACTCTGAAAGAAACACAATTCCTTAAAAAAAGTCAGTAAAAACAATAACAAAATGAAGCACATGAAGTAGGGAAGAAATTAAATCTAGGGACAGACAATAAAAATGATCATCCCTGTATCATGTGTCTAGACTTATTTGATACTCATTACCATGTAATAATTCAATAAAGTCTACATTAAAATTTTAAGATGTTAAGAACATTTTCCCCTGAATCTTCAAACTAAAGCCAAGTGATTAGTGCATAGATCAGAAAAATGAAAAACCTTAATGTAATGGGTTTAACGGGTTGACAGAGCCATTAACGATGGTTCTTTGCAATAACATTATGTGACATTTCTGATTAGCTAGACGCTTATACAGATGTATACATATAGCATAAAAACAGTAATTTCAATAATTAAATAATAAATAAATTTTTAAATATTAAAGGTATACAGACCAAGCGTAAAAATAGCATTTATCTACTTCACTATTAATCTTTACTTGTTGTTCCAGTAGACTCAAATAAGAACTGAAGGAAACATTTTAATAGTAAAATAAAACTAACCATAATGAGGGCATATATATGAGAATATAATCTGCTTTTAGACCTAGCTGACTTATTAGCCAAACAAAGATGGGGACACACAATACACATGCAAGAAAAAAGACTGTTTCTAGATTCTAATGTCCTGGATTTCCAGATTTAAATACATGAAGATGTGTCTCTGGTAGGAATTCGTATGAAGTTTTCGCAGCTGCCAAGGAACATAAGCCTCACTAAGACTGACTTCCAGGTAAAAAAATGGTCAAACATAGCATGTAAACACAAACCCTTGCCAAACTGCATCCAAAACCAAAAAAAATCCTATGTCAACTGTGAAAGTGGAAGAGGAACCGTTTCTAATTCAAGTAAGTGACTACTATGCATTAGCTCTCAACAAGATAGATCAGAAATTCACTGATGTATAGAATTTTCTCTATTTAATTTTCAAAATATTTTTCACTTATCCTTCTAACTTTAGTGCTCCTTGCAGCATTAGCAGTGAGTGGATTTATCCTGAACACTATTTATCTGAAAAAGGGAAGCAATAAATTCATTCTCTAGACTAAACAAAGGCACAAAGGCCTTAAATTACTTGCCCAATGTTGGAGTGTTTAACTAGGTCTATGCTTCAGCCACGTTCTCTCTCTCTTTCCCTTTTGTTAATCAGCTGCTAGTATCACTTACTTTTGACGTAAACAGTACTTCCACTTGGCAAGACGACTACATTGGAGGCTGGACTGGCAGGTCTGGGGGACTTCACTGTTGCTACACTGCCACTTGGAACAGGGGTAGATGTTGGGGTTGAAGTGGTACTTGTGTAGGAATAGCAAACCACCACTGAAGAGGAGAAAAGACACCTTCCATATAACTGAAGTGCAGAATCCCATTATTCTATCACTATTTTTAAAACTGAAATGGAAGCCAAAGACTTACTGGGTCATTATCTGTGTATTTGCCTCTGCATTCCTGTTATTGTGGAATATTCTCCAGTTACAGCTAAGCATGGCCACAGAATTAGTGGTCTTTAAAGACAACACAAAAATCTTAACTCCCGTCCTCCCATACCCGAAAATCTGTGCTGCCAATGTGAGATTTTTTTGTATTAATCTTTGTTTTACTTTTATAATTTGTTATTTTTAATTTTCACATTAATTCAATTCTATCTTTTTGCTTTTCTGTCAGTGATCACATCTAGACTAACTGATAGAAAAGCGTTATTGCATCAACAGTACATCAGTTGAAAAAAACCAAAATATTCCTTCAGTAGTGAAGAACTGATTGTGCTAATTAGCTTTTTTAAGCCACTGCTTTTAAGCAATAGCACAATGATAAAGTATTTCTCACAAAACCAGGATGGAACAGCTTGTTTCAAGAAGCGTTCCACATTCTCCAGCTGTATGAAGCCTAATTCAAGCCTGCAAGTTGGAATGTATACTACCATTATTTAAAAAGCATAGGGAAAGCAGAAAGCAACCTTTTTACTTGTTATGATAGTACATTTAATCTGAAGGAAAAAGCCCAAAGCAGTATTTTCTTGACTTTCACTAAAACCTACTTGCATTCTTAAAATAATTCTGAAACAGCTTCCACTGTTTACAGAACTTTACAGAATCCAGCCATTAGTCAAAGACTTTAAAGTTTACAGAGCTGAAGAAGTTTATCAGTGAATGCCATTTCCTGACAAACTGGGTTGTTTTTATATTTCAGTTGCTAGAGTGTCAATAACACAAAGCAGTCAGATTAATGTTGCAGATACCACAAAGCTATCGTTAAAAAAAGAGGTGGTTTATATTTCTGTGAATAATGTTTGATGAGAAAGATAAGGATTTTTTTCATAGGTTCATCGAATAGTTTGTGTTGGAGGGAACTTTAAAGCTCACCCAGTTCCAGCTCCCTGCCATCAGCCAGAGGGGCACCTTCCACTAGACTGGGCTGCTCCAAACCCTGTCCAACCTGGCCTCAAAAAAGTATCTTTACTATTTAACAGTTAAAATCTACGACAATTTCTACTGTGACATTGTTTTCACATTCCCATAGATTGCAGCAGAATCCCATCTTTCTCTCACCTTCTTTGTTTCCAGTTTCTGCAGGAACTGGAAGAGATGCATTGTGCTGAACGGCTGCATTGGCAACAGCGTTTGCGGTAACAGTAAAAGCTGTTTGTGGAACAAGTCGTGGCATCAGTGGCACCAGTCGACGACCTTCTATGGACCACTCAGAAGAGCTGTTTGGTCCAGACATACTAAACAGAAATGTATGTTCTGTAAGTATTTTGATGAGTTTCCAAATACTCAGTATCTTATTTAAGTACATTTTTTCCCAGTAGTGCAAGTCTAAAAGGCAGTTTAATACATACTAGAGCACTAATACTCAACTTTCTTTACTTCATGAAAGCCCTTGCATTTTTTTCATCTGATATAAAAAACATCCCATTTTAAACTGAAGAGTAGACTCTTCTTTTGTTATTTTGTTTTAGCAGAGCAGTTCATGGGCCAGAGGTGTATGAATGCCATACTCAAACCCCCCACATTAGGTTAGAGATACTATTCAGGTACAGTTGGTATATTCTCTGCTTCTGGATTACAAAAATACCAAAAAAACCAAACAGACACCATAAAAGACTATTGAAATGGATTACGATATAGTGAAAAACTCTCAGCTTCTAAAGCAAATTTTGTTTCACCTGAACAGAAGAGTTTCTGATCCTTATTAAAGTAGTCCCAAACAAGGTGACAGAACATGAGATTATTTAATAAACAGAAAGCAGTCTTCTGCTCTAATTTACTCTTAACCTTAGTACTTACAGCCACACTAGAATATTTCATAAAAACACTGTTCTTATCTAGATGGATAAATATTTTTGACTATTCTACATGAGTCATTTGTCAAATCAGCAAAACCAAAATGGTAAATTATTTTTCAATGCTGTAATGTTTTTAAGCAAATCAACCCGTTTAATGTATTAATATATTCTAAAAAATAACTCCTTACATGAAATATTTCAAGCAAGTTGCAGCAACAGCTACTACAAAGTAGTTTGTAAAATGCAGAGTATCTACTCTGTTGTTAAATCTTGATATGCTTCAGCATTCCTCGTACATATGCACATCATATAAACAGAGCTACATAAGCTGAGGTAAAAATACGTTTTAAACACAAACGATAAAGGGTACAAAAGGTAACAAAGTAAGGTTTCCTAATGAGTTAGGAGAAGTATGTAAGTTGAATACTATATTAGCAACCATCACTCATAAGGAATCACCACAGGAAAAATAAGGAAAAGCAGCACTTCAGAATTGCACCTTATCTGGATTATAATATTTCATTGAAGTGCAACATCTCAGGACAAACTATTTATGTACTGTAAAATGCTAAGACCAGAAGTACTACTTAAAAGGAAAATCTGGACTTCAGGAAAAGAATCCTGATTTGACAACTATATGCTTTTCATTATTTCCCCCCTCACTTCTTTAAAGGGGTATAAGGAAGTTTGTGGGTTTTTTTTTGGTGAACAGCATACTTTAAATCTTTAAACCTGAAAATTAAAACTTAAAAGTCCTTCTACAGCACTAAACAAGTATGCTGATTTTGATAAGACTTGGATCAAACAACTGCTATCTCCAGCTGTCCCACTATTCGTATTATTTCCTTTCTTTCCTCCTCGCAACACCTAAGCTACAACAGTCAAACTTAAAAATGTCAACAGCTGTAACAGAGAAAAAGAAAATAATACAGACACTTACAATACAGCTCTATTTAAAGACAGTCCTTAACAGTAAGACTAGTAAGTAATTATCAAAAATACATAACCACTTGATCTATTGCTCTGCCACCTCTCAAAATCATGTGGAGCTTGTAAAAGCAAATCCAAGGAGGCACCAGCCCTGCTGATGCCAGCAGAGCAACTGCATCATAGAGAGTGATGGACACTGATGTCATCAGCTTGCTACTGCTTTTTCTACTCTGACCATTTTTTCCTGTTTTCCACTAATCTGCCACTACTTTCCCTCTCTTTGTCTTTCCTATGTACTTTTCTCTTTCCCCTTAATCAGCCTTTCCAAACTGATTAAAATAAAACTAAAAGCAAAACAAACAAACAAACAAAAGCAAACTTGTCCATCGTACTTAAAGCTTCTCTATTTTCTCCATTCTCTGTTTATTCTGGTCTATCTTACAGAAAGATCTCCATGCCAAAAACAGTTTCTTACATTGTACATGTACAGTGAATGGGATGGCCCTAGATCCAAAATGTAGTGGTACTAAATAACTATTTCTAGGTCCCTGTAAATCTGATACAGCAATTCCTTCATCCATGCAGTGTTTTAACTACGGGTTCTTTAAACCATCATCAATCTTCAAAATTCTACCATTCAGTTAAAGCATAAAGGATTTCCCAAAAGGTACTTTTGGAAACCAGCAACAAAATGACGTGGAACTTACTTGTGTGCAATTGTTGTTAGTCGTTCATCATTAACTGCTCTCCGAACTTCAGCACGATGTCGCTCTGTTGAAATACTATTAAAAAAAAACAATAAAGCAGTATATTTTAATCAGAGGAAGACATGAACATTCATCTAAAAAATCCAGCTAATATTAACCTTATGAATAATCTATCTAAGAGAAGAAAAGGAACAGGACTTCACATTTAAGAGATTGTCACTTAACCCTTGCTACCACAGAGAACATGTATTACTGTTCAAAAATATTACTAAAGAACGAAAAGAACATTACTGTTCCCAGGGTATCCTTGAAAAACAGCTAAAATCTAACCTCCTAATGAGAGCAATACATTCAAAGGATATGGCAGAAAAATTCACACAGGACATGTTGCATTCTTTCTTGAGGTACCTTGGGCTCAAAGACTTTGGAGTTCTACCTTGACAAAACCACAAGCCAGTGTACATTCATCACCCGGCAGTAACCCTTTCAACGCTCAGTATGCCATAAAGCACCAACAAACCAGCAAGGCTTCTACCACTGAAGGATGGTTGTTTTCCTTATTAAAAACTCCAAGGAGAACAGGAATGAACCCTTGACAACATGGAGAATTACTTCTCCAAATTCATATTTACGTTGTGATCCTGGTGAAAGAAAAAGCATGTAACACCTTAAAAGAAAACAGGTCACAGGTTCTTAGTTTAAAAAGATCAGGGTTACCTAAGCACTTTAGAGAGTTCTCCAAGAAGATCCTTCTTCTCTTTTGTAAGGTCTCCCTGTGCACGTAAGGCACTGATGACACCTGCATAGGCCTCCAGTTCTGAAGAATTAGAGTGAATAATATTTCTATTTAATGCTCACAGCAATGGGGGAAAAAAATGTTGTTTTCCATTTTACTGACAATATTCTAATAATTTTCAAAATCATTAAGAGGAACATGTCTTTCCATTATTTAGCGCTTTTTCAAAAGAGATTGATGACTTTGAACTCTCTCAGTCAATTACTCTGCATTGTAAAACATTTCTATTAAACAATTGTCTCATCACAGAGGATTATCTAGTTTATAAACCCGAATGAATGTGTCAAGCTCTCTCTGACCTG
Organism: Horornis vulcanius; assembly: GCA_013401035.1. Classification (NCBI taxonomy): domain Eukaryota; kingdom Metazoa; phylum Chordata; class Aves; order Passeriformes; family Scotocercidae; genus Horornis; species Horornis vulcanius. Next base: position 36,791 of record VZUA01013570.1, on the reverse strand, counting down.
ACAACTCCAGAAAAAAGCTTGAAGAAAGTATATGGAAAGTAGTTCAGAATTCTCTTAACATGTATCATTATTAAGAGTTCTACAGAAAAGCTTGGCTTGGAAAAGAAACACACTATCAATGAGCAACCGGTTTTTTGGAATGCCTTTCCTTAATTAGTATGGAGAACATCAGCTCTAGTTTGTTAAATATGATCATCATAATCTTTTATGCCTATTTACATACATTTGATATGGTACAACTACTTGAATCTGAAAAAAATGCAACACAATTAAACCTGCTCAACACAAAATAAATAACCCAGCTATTCTTAAACACAGAGCTACCGCAAAGACTAACTCACAAAAATGCAACTCTGATTTACCAGAAATGTATAATTCCAGGTGACTGTGATGTCATGCCATCAGCAGTTAAAAAAAATGGAACCATAAAAGGCTACTAATATTTTTGAATTTTGTCCTGCTAAACAGGGTGAAGATACACCTAGTGCAAATAATGAAGCCTGCTAATTTGGCAAAGAATAACTTGCTATTCTCAGCTTCACATGGTTTAGGGAAACCATAAACAAAAATTCTTTTGATCCTTAGATAGGTGCCTTTCATTTGACACTTCAGCAACCAACCCAAACAACCCCACAACAGATCCCAGTTAACCAAAACCAAGAATAAAAGGTGCAGGCCAAAGTCTAACATTGCCGAAGTTTGCTGCAAAAGAAAAGCCTCATGCTATTCTGAAAAGCTTTCAGTTCAGGATTCCAAAGAGCTAATTTACCCATGAAATCAAGGAATTATGCTGAGAAGAAATTCTGCTCTCCTGTCCCAGTTAAGCAGATAAAACAAAAAGCAGAGTCATTTTGGTTAACTATGCAGCCTGCACAGGGATGCTGAGTGACATACAGAAGCATTTACAGCTTCAGTTATAAAACATTCACTAATTAATGCAATGGTTATTACTAATATCAACATTTATTTAGACAACCATGTTACAATATTTATGATACTAATTATTTTCCTCTGTTAACAACTTAAAGTAATTCTCAGATGCAACCATATAATTATTTATCAAGGGCACACTTTTTTTTCCTTCTGCATTATAAATAAAGATCCTCTAAAGTAAAGCTGTAAAAATGCACATTCTGGTCTTTTGGAAGCTAGTAAGGATTACAGAACAGCTGTAACTTCCTCCCCTTTGTGTTTATATAGCAATCACTAACTGGTGGGCTCTCTTTCCAACACAAAAAACATGAAATAGCTAAAACGGGTTTGGCAAATAAACATCATTATTGCTAGTGTTAGGTACTACCATCAACACCTCGTATGGTAATAAACCACAAACAATGCCAGGTCCTGCATACCTCAAGATGCATTTCAGCCTTACCTACATCCCTGCTTCACTCCTTACAGAGTACTCCCACTACTGCTGTACCATTAGCTAAATTAAATGCTGGGCTGTGAGGTGGAAAAGCAGCTGGCTTTCCCTTTAAAGCAGATGGCTATTGCCGAATGCGACTGTCACACAGCTATTGCTCCCACTGCCTGTGCTCCTTCACCCCCCAGTCCCATGGTGTGCCTCCTCCAGCTCACAGAGGCAGTGCCTCAGCCTTACCCAGCTGGCAGGGCCCCCTTGTGGGGACACAGCTCATGTCAGCAAAACAAAAATGATTATGTTTTAAATTTTTTCCTTCCTGTCAGCCTAGATTATGTCACTAAAGGAGGTGTAGCTGCAGTTCTGTTTGGCTCAGCTGCACCAGCGCACCACTGTCAGCTCAGGTGGAAAGTTTTTTTTCATGCTTACAGCCAAAGAGCTACGTTAATGAAACTTAGTAGAACAGATCTGGTCAAAAGCTTTTGGCACTCTGCACTTTCTCCTAGTTTTGGTACTTCTTGAGCCTTGCTTAAGACTTAGGGCTGTCCCCTTAACAGATAGAGCAGATTGTTGTGAGGTGTGCAACATCTGCATCACTGTTTCAATAGCAAGCAAATCCCATATTCCCAAAAAATGAAATATAAAGGGCAAAGGGAAGAAAAATAAATTCTCAACTCTCAAAAAGAAACCTTGGCACAGTTAAGAAATACAATACACCATCTCTTAGCAGTCAAGCAAAATGAGAACAATAAAAGCTGTCACTTGACAGCCACAGAAAGTTAGAGGGAACCTCAACTTTCTTCTTGACATCATCTCCTAGATTATAGTCCTCAGAAGAAACTCTGAAAAATCTAAGGTTTTTTTTCCCCCCCATCTAGTATCATTTAACTGGCAAAACCTCAAACCCTTAATTACACAAACTCGGCCCTAAGAACTCAAAACCAACTATGCCGGATCAGATCAAAGGTGTAACAAAGGATTCTCTCCCCTGCAGTAGCCAAAAGCAGATATGTGAGGAAAAAGCGAATGTTCTTATTACTTTACAAAACACAGAAGCATCTCTCCTCATACACTTAGATCTACAAGGACAGAGCACAAAAATATTTTCCAGGGTCTATCTCTTGGGCATGGGTCTCAAATACTGAGCTACATTTGAAACAATGAAAAAGGCTCCCATGCTTATGACAGTTGAGTGAGGACATCATTTTCCCACTTCCCTGACAACCTGTGTAACTGCAAACCACAAACAGCATGTTTTAAATGCTGTTTTATGTCTTCACAAGCATAACTTCATTACTTGAATTCATCCCTACAGTACCTGTTAAACCAGGATTCCATTAGGTTTTTCTGGGGTGTCTAATACAGAACTGGGGTAAAAACAACAACCAAAAAACACACATACACAAAACAAACAAACACACAAAAAAAAACAATCCCAAAGGTTCTCCTTTCACAGAAAATTCTGTTACATGTTTACAGTGACAGAAAAAACCGAGCCCTGCAACATATCAGCTAGGACATGCAAGAGAGATTGAACCAAATCAAAACAATTCTTCTCTACTCATTTTGCTAGAGCTGAGGAACCTTAAGCCAGGGCTGTCAAACCAATGACACATGGAAAACACAGGAAATTACTTGCAAGTTGCCTGTAGACATACTAAAACATTTCATGCAAGCAGCAAGAAGGCAAATCTTAAAAGGCCAAAATACAGACCCACAAATTGTATCTTACTGTACCCAGTTTGCGAAGGATCCTTTTGCACTCATCCCTGCTGAGGTCCAGAAGAGTTGGCCACACCACAGGCATCCTTCCCTTGTGTCTGTGCTCCCACAGAGCTCACCCTCGCTGGAAAAGGAATATAAACGCTGAAGCCCATAATTTATTGACATCCCAAGCCGATTAATGTAAACTCTTCTCAGCCTGCTCACAACTCCACCGACATATTCGCTCCCATACCCACCCCAATCTTTGTAGTGGCAAGAAGGAACTCTTCAGGCAGCTTCACAAGGGCATGGACTTCCTACACTCTCTAGCTCAAATGCATCACGCATTTGCTCAAAGGCATCACGCATCAAGCCTTTTTACGCAATTTCTTATCTCCTTCTCAAGCTTTTTTTTTTTTTTCCCCACGCTGAAACGCTCTCCGAATTGATGTTCAAGTCTCCTCCCTTTCTTTATGCGGAGTACCTATTAAAAGAATTCTTCCAGCGAACCGCACGCTCCCCTCCCCCCAGAGAATACGTTTTGCGCCAGCCTATATTATATGACAGGATGGCAAGAACATCGTGTGTGAAAATTCGCTCTCCACATACCAACACCAACCCCCTCCCCGCAAAAATAAGCCAAACACGAGAACACCTCGATCCCAACGAAGCTAGATTCCGAGGATGGCGGGGAGAGAGGGCGCATCTCCCCGATGCGACGAGGATAATAAAGGAAAAAGAGCAGCCGGAGGCGAGCCAGGCAAGCGGGGCTTAGGCTGGGCAGAGAACGGCACGACAGTGGGGCTGGGCGCCGGGAACAAAAGCCCTAGCGCCGTCGCAGCTTCCAGCGGGGGGCTGGAGAAGGGGAGGGTCTCCTACAAGGGCGCCCGAAGGCAGCCGCCACCCGGGCACTCCCCGCCCGTCCTTCTCGGGCCCTAGGCGCGGGAGACCGGCCGGAGCCAGCGGCGCTGGGTTCCCGCCGGGATGGGGGAAAGAGACAGAGGGAGCGGGCGGCGGCTGGCGCTGCTTCCCCGCATCGGGCGGAGAAGCGGCGCCGGCGGGCGGGGGGCCGGGGCGCTGCCCTGGGCCCGTAAAGGGGGCGGCGGATCCCCGCCGTCCCGGAAACGGAGCTGCCCCTCTCCCCGAGGCAGACCGCCCCGGGTAGGGCGGGGAGCAGGACCCACCTGCCCGGCTGTACCCAGTACATCGAAGGCTCCGCAGCAGCCGCACCTCCCCACACACCGTTCGCCAATGCCGCGCTCGGGTTTGTTTAGTGGCGGCGGCGACGGCGTTTACTCGGGTCAAGATGGCGGACAAGAACGCTACGCATGCGCAGGAGGCGCGAGGTACGCTAGGAATTGTAGTGTCTGCCGGCCCTCGACCGCGAGGAGCTGGAAGAAACGGGTGCCAAGACGGGCAAGCGAGTAAACACTGCGCATGCGCAGTGACAAGGAGCATGCCGAGAACGATAGTTCTCTCGGTGTTTCTGGACGTGTGGGGAGCGGCGCCCAACTTCCCGCCATGGCTCGGCAGGCGGGTACGGGCAACCGGAGGGGACAAAATACGTTGCGCGTTCTGTGCCCGGGCTGGGACGCGCTGCGCGGTTCGAACCCAGCCGCGTACCCCTGAAATGTAGGAATTAACAGGTAGCCGCCACTCCTGGAATGAAATCTGGCAGAGGAGAACATCACTTCGACGCCATTTGGCCGTTTGCAGTTAAAACGAACGCGCGGGGCTGTAGCGAACCACCTACAGGGAACAATAAGGGAATAAATTCCGCACCTCCAGCCGCCTCACAGCCGCTCCGGGGTGTTATAAATATCAGATCATTCAAATTTTCAAACAGAAATGATTTATTGGAAATTTGACAGATATGAAGAAAATAAAAGCCACAATAAAAGTGAACGGTTCCGAGCCCAGGATTGGAGCTGGGTGAACAGGGATCCGGCCGCCATACAGCTGATCTCCCCAGTTCACAAAGTCTGTCTCTGAGACAGCGATTTTTATACAGTTTTTGGCCGAAACTGTCGGCGTTGAAATTCCCTTGTCTTCCATATTCATAAAGGTTTCTTTTCTGCATCCCGTTTGCTGAATGACTTTCCAGGAACAAACAGAAGCTGTAATTCGATTTTCGGGAAGCCGGTATTCGGATGCATGCACCTGGCCATGCTGATAAGATCCACATCAGGGAGGATGGACCTCTGATGGGTGTCAATTGCTGGGTCGTTGGCTGAGCAGTCTTCTTTTGAGAGCACATTTCCCCTTCTGGGCTGTCCATTGTTCCTCCCTTGATTGGATTGAGATATCCTCCTTTGCTTTTGTTGGTGCATGTCTTTGCAGTGGGTCTTTGTCAGGACATGTTCCGACTGCCAGTTGTTTTGGTCAGAGTGGTTTTATATTGCTTTATTTCTTACAACATGAACTCTACTATTATACAAGTGGCATTTAATATCACATTAACATGAATTACCTTGCTATGTTTATAACAGGGATGTCAATGCTCCCCCAAGTACAGCAGCCTGCACCCCAACACTGCGAGTGCCATTGTCAGAGCCCCGGGCCTGGCCGCTGTTTTGATATTACATCGATTATAACTGGTTTGCCTGAAGATTTCCATGGAAAGCAGTAAATTTCATCTGTTTGAAAATCCTCGGATCAAATTAGAAATAGAAAATAAAATGTCTCTGGGGTGCAGCTAAAAGCAGCGCATCCAGTTGTGGCTGCATGTTGCAGCTAGAAAGTATAAAAGAATTGATCCATAAGACTGCCTGCAAGGAAATTGCTGAAAAATCACACACAACCCACTTCAGGATGATGCTTGCTCCTGGCTTTCTGTCCCACAGGGCTCCGTTTTAGCTCCGTGCTAAACAAGTCTTGGATGTGTTCTGGACAAGGGCACTTGGGACCAGGCAATTTGGTGAAAAAGAATGAAGGCCTGCCTCCTCGTTCTGCTTTCTTCCAGAAAATCGTGTGCTACAGTTTGCTTTTGGAATGCCGGGAACAGCTTTGCTGAGGAGGATGGATGGTGTGCACTGAATTGTAACTCCTATTTCCAGCAGTTCTGCAAGGGTTGTTTTTTCCATCTCCCTATAGATAGAAATGTTTCTTCCTTGTTATCGTTGATGAATTTTTTCTCACTTGCATTTTACTATTATTCTTCACAGTGGTGTAAATTTCAAGTAGTTGAAAACAATTATGCTGAACAGTACAAGACAGCTAGATTTTTTTTTTTCTTTTAATGCCTTCCTAAACAATAATAAGCTGAAGGCAAGTAGCATCATCTTTGCATAATATTGCCTAAAAAATGTCCTAAGATTTGCACAAAAGGGAAGATGCAAGTTTGTGCCAGAAGTTGAAGTTTTCCTTTCCAGGTCAGACTCCACTGGAAAAGAAAACACAAATTCCAAATCTTTAAATCACAGAGTCCCAGGATGGTTTGGGCTGGAAAGGACCTTAAAGCTCATCTAGTTCCAAACTCCTACCATGGGCAGTAACACCTTCCACTAGACCAGGTGGCTCAAAATGTGTCTTTAAGTCAGACTACTCTGGTCAACAGGAACAGGCAAGGACAGCCTCACCACTTACCAGAATATTACCTTTTTGAGGTTTATTTGGAATTTGTAATTATGATGCTCTAGCAGAGTATGAGTTTTAGTGCACCTAAGATACTTAACAGCCAGCCCTGATATTTGTAGAATAAATTATTCCATGAGCAGAAACTACCAAACATGCCTTCTTAAAGAAAACTTATCTACTACGATCTAGATTTTAGCTGCATGTTATGTTTGAGTTTGTGTGTTTGTGAAAGCTTTCTGTTCTCAGAGTGAAATCACTGCTAATGATGCAGCACAGAAGAAGCAGAAATACTTTTTTCAGACCTTAGTAGCTAAATTCATTAAATGTAATTAGATCTATTTTGTATTTGTTTCATGTTTTATTTATTTATGTTTTCCAACATGGATGAAAGTAGCCAAGAGAATTCAAAGTTATTGTGTGTAATGTGGACAGACACACACACTGGCACTCACATATGTTCATATGTATGTATTCAAGAAAATGGTATTTGCTTCATTTCCTTTAGCACACAGAACAGAAAAGCGATGTAAAAATTAGTCAGTTAAGTAGGTATGAAATGTCAAATGTTGTGACTGCTGCATTTCTACAGATGTCTTAAGATAATTTCTAAGAATATTTCTTTTTATCAAGAATGAAGACCCAGACTTGGAGAGGTATGAGAGGTTCAGAAAGTCCAAAAGCCAGATTTTCCTTGTAGTTAAAGCCATAATGTTACCATTTACTTCAAACTAGCCTACAATCAATTCCCCATTACCCAGAAAAATGAGAGGGCTGAGATAGCCTGGACAAAGTCAAAAAATGCCCAAAGCACATAAATAATGGGTTCTAAAAAGCATAAAGAGGCCAGAGCTCTGCAGCAGTTGATCAGCTTGGATCAAGAACCAAGGATGTCCAAGCAGATGCACCAGAACTACCCCCAAGCCCAGCAAGGTCTGGTCAGGAGGGTCCTCTCTAGTCAAATCCCACATCACATAGAAATCACTATGCTGCTGTACAGTCTTAACCAGTCCAAGAACAGCACGGATCTTTCTGTAAAACTGAACTAGGGTTGTCTGAACTCAGAATGACTACACACAGCCAGCTCAGATCTCGTAGCCTAATCCAGGAGACTGAGACTAGACAGCATTTCTTTATATCTGATGACCAAAATGTCAAGTGTTCCAGTTATAGACTAAAAAAATGAGAAGGAAAAAAGACAGTATGGTTTAGGCTTACTTCATTAATACTACATTAATACAGAAACATGGCTAAATGTCCCACATTCTGACAGTAAACTCATAAAATAAATGAGGTCATTGTAGATAAAGGAAGAAAATGCATTGTGAAAATGCCAGCATTTTTTCTAGCCTTAGATGCCTCACAGATACTAATCATTTTTTCAGTTCACATTACCTACATCCTTGTTCTCTGAGTCATCATTTAAGGAAGCCCAAAATTACAGAGCACTTTCTTAGTGTCTAGAAAGTAAAACAAGATACAAACTTGTTGACAGCAGCATTTTGTCATCTTTCCTAAGGAAGCAAAGCTCAACATGTAAAAAACCCACAAGGTGAAATTAATTTGCTGGTCAAGGGGAGCTAAGAATTCAAATGATCAGATCTGGTGGTGACCTAATGAGCAACACTCTGCAAGTTGTTGTGATTTCTCTTGTGCCTTCATTTCCCACTTTTATAATGCATTTTAAAAACTAATGACAGACAATATATAACAGGTAGGCATTATATGTAGGGTGGTGAGGCACTGGCATGAGTTGCCCAGAGAGGCTGTGGTTGCCCCATCCTTAGCAGTGTTCAAGGCCAAGTTGGATGGGGCTTGTAGCAACCTAGTGGTAGGTGGAAGGTGTCCCTGTGCATGGTAGGGGTCTGTAACCAGGAGATCTTCGAGGTCCCTTCCAACCAAAACCACGCTGGGATTCCATGATTAATTTTATATAACCATGCTGTTGAGTATTCTTTTTAAGAATTTGCTCAATTATATGCATTTAAACAAAATCTCTTCCTCCTTTCAGAAAGGAAAAGAAATGACCATCAATTTCTACTACTTTTTGTTATGTTCTATACAACCCAACAACTTCAGATTCCCCATTTGCTTAAGTAATATGAATCTCATCAATAATGCACACTGGTCTAATTAACCACACTTTCTGGGTGCTAGCAGAATATTCTGTCTCACCACACTTATTTTTATCCTCAAAGACAATGAAAGAGAGAAGGAAGTAAGCTTGGAACTGTTGTCTTGCTTTCCAGCCTTCTAGTTCTTGAAGTCAGAATTTTCATGTAAACAAAGCAATGTTTTTAGAATTCCTTATCTTGTTTACATTCCTTTCTGTAGAAAGGACAATTGATGAACACTTTCTGCCTCCAATCTTGAAGGCTGAAAAGCAGGTTGACAACACACCGCTTGCAAGACTTGGTTATTCCCCACCTTTGCCTCCCAGTTCTTCAGAACAGCAGGCACTTAAGAATAAAAAGAGGGTGTACCATCTTTGGGAGGAGGGTCAGGTCTCTCAGGAAGTATTTAAGGAGGTCTCTAGGGCATGTAGGAAAAAAATTAGGGAGGCCAAAGCTCAGTTTGAATTTGGCAACTTTTGTAAAGGATAATAGAAAATGTTTTTACAAATATATTAATGGCAAAAGTAAGGGTAAGACCAGCCTTTGCTGTCTACTGGATGCAGGAGGAAACTTAGTAACTGCAGATGAGGAAAAAGCAGAAGTGTTTTAACACCTCCTTTGCCTCAGTCTTTAGTGGAAAGACAGCTTGTCCGCAGGACAACTGTCCTCCTGGGTTGGTAGATGGTATCAGGGAGCAGAATGGTCCCCCTGTTATCAAGGAGGCAGTCAGAGAACTGATGAGCTGCTTGGATGTTCATAAATC
>VZUA01013570.1:8777-26534 GCA_013401035.1 Horornis vulcanius | reverse complement strand
CCCCCTGACTGATCTCTGATCACACAGCCTGCTGCTATGCCCTGCCACAGGGCTTTCTGATAAACATAACCATTAATAACTTAAACAAACACAACCCCATATCCCATAGGGGACAATGTATCTGGACAGTGCCCAGGCAGAAAGGCACCTGCGGGTACTGACTGACATGACCGTGAGCCAGCAGTGTGCCCAGGTGGCCAAGAAGGCCAAGGCATCCTGTCCTATGTCAGGAATAGTGTGGCCAGCAGGATCAGAGAGGTCATTCTTGCCTTATACCCAGCACCTTGAATGCTGTGTCCAGCTCTGGGCCCCTCAGTTTCGGAAGGACATTGAGACTCTTGAGTGCATCCAGAAGAGGTAACAAGGCTGGTGAGGGACTTGGAACACAAACCCTGTGAGGAATGGCTGAGGGAGCTGGGGTTGTTTAGCCTGGAGAAAAGGAGACTCAGACCTTATCACTCTCTACAGCTTCCAGAAAGGTGGGGTNTCAGGAATAGTGTGGCCAGCAGGATCAGAGAGGTCATTCTTGCCTTATACCCAGCACCTTGAATGCTGTGTCCAGCTCTGGGCCCCTCAGTTTCGGAAGGACATTGAGACTCTTGAGTGCATCCAGAAGAGGTAACAAGGCTGGTGAGGGACTTGGAACACAAACCCTGTGAGGAATGGCTGAGGGAGCTGGGGTTGTTTAGCCTGGAGAAAAGGAGACTCAGACCTTATCACTCTCTACAGCTTCCAGAAAGGTGGGGTGCTGGAGGTTGGTCTCTTTCTCCAGGCAGCAACTGACAGAACAAGAGGACACAGTCTTAAGCTGTGCCAAGGGAAATATAGGTTGCATATTAGGAAAAAGTTTTTATGGAAAGAGTGATTAAGTACTGGAGTTGTCTGCCCAGGGAGGTGATAGTCACTATCCCTGCATGTGTTTAAAAAAAGACTGGATGTGGAACTTGGTACCATGGCTTAGTTGAGGTGTTAAGGCATGTGTTGGACTTGATCTTAAAGGTCTCTTCCAACCTAGTGATTCTGTATGATTCTGTCAACTGGACAGAAGTATCTTCGGGTTCCTAGAGTTATTGTGAATAGATACTTCTAGATACAAATCAACAAAACTAGCTCTGTGCGATTAACCTGATGTCCATTTGGGTCTCAGGTAATCCCAACAACAAGGCTGTAAGGCTTGAAAGAGAAATATAGTAGTAAAGAGAATCACAGAAGCATTTCAGACTTTAAATATTCTCTTGCAAATAAATTTTTCACAACAGGAAACTTGCAGGAGTACACTGTCACACTAACAGTACTCTCAGAAAATTAAGGCATACCAACTTTCACCTTGGAAAAGAGACATACAGTCCATTTCCAGAAGCACACAGAAAAAGTTATTTTATACCCACCATTATGTTAAAGAAAATCCTGTATTTATGATACAGCTAACCTTTGAAGACACAGGGAAAAAAGCAACACAAACGCACAAAATTCCTTTAAGAATAATTTGTAAGAATACAGATGACATGTTCAACACTAATACTGTATATAATCCCTGTTAAATGTTCTATAGACATGGAAACATACTCTAAATATGACTTGAATAATCAAGAGGATTATTTAAAATCTATATGTACACTTCAGAGGCTACTGTGCAGGAAGAATGGTTTCAGGGACTTCTGCACTCTACAACAGAAGAGAATTTTTGAAATTTACAACTAAGTAGTGATGTAAACTAATTTTTATTTTTAAATAAAGTGCTTCTAGCATTACTACTAGGTTTTGAAAACTATTAACTCCATTTTCTTTCCATTCCATAGAAAGCACTTAAGAATAAGTCTCTACATAAAACCCACCATACAGCAGACCTCAGTAAGTCCACTTTATAAACAAGTTCTTGCCTTCATTTCATTAGGATAGCTCCTGTGCAAATATACACCCATCTGGAATGTAACAGCCATAACATACTTCTATAGTGCTTCAAATAATACAATCAATATCAACTGAGACTTTGGTCAGAAGTGGCAGCTCAGAAATAAGTGCAATGGCTAATTTAATTGGTAACATGGTAACATTCTGGTCTGGCTTGCTCAGAGCCCCAAAAATGAATTTAGCATGCCAGTATGTCTGCTTGGTGAAGCAATTTGGAGAAGAAAAGGTTTTTCAATATTGGGCAGAACATACAACTTTCTTATCAGTTTTGTGAGAAGCAATTTTTTCCTACTGAAACAGATTTTACGTGTTTTTAAATTCACTCTAACATTATGCAATTCTGCTCCTATAATATTACTACAATTGAAAGTAATCCTGCTCTCTTTTTTTTTTCTTTTGTTTCCTTGTATCAGCATGAACATTTATGTGACCTGCACCACAGATTAGATGGCAGCTATCTGGACTAAATCTAACCTGAGTTTTATTTTAAAAAAGATTATGTATCTGATTAACTCATTTATACAGTTCACTGTCCATGAATGCTGGCGACTGCCAAGTGAAGTCAAACCAATGGGGTGCAGCTACAATTATCTTTAGCATTAGCTTAAATGACTACTCAAAACTATTTCAGCTACATACCCAAGGTAGAATTCAGGCAAACAACACCAAATAAACTGATGTTGTTATAATTGGTCAAGAGCACTTGATGACAATACTTCCTCATGTAAAAGAGTTTTAATCCTGCTCATACTAAACAAAGCAAGCTTAAAAGGAATCAAATAAGTAGGGTTTTTTTGTTATTTTTCATTTATGCACTCTTTGAAAACTTATACTTTTGACCAATTCGTGTCTTTGGATTACCATTCCTAAAGTCCAGCATATCTCCAGGACAGGAAGACTTTTTATGTGAAGATACATAAAGGATGTATCCATACAGCTGAATTCTTAAAACTACAGCAGTATTACATCTGAAACAATCATCACTTGCCATCCGTATTTATAATTTCACAGGTGCTCTACCTACTTTTAAACAGGACATATTTGGTGAGGGAGCCCTTACCTACTTCCTACCATCCAGTTTTCTGTGTATTCTTTTTCTAAACTTTATTTTTTTACCTAATAATGGCTTCTGACCAGTACAACCTATGTCTAATTATTCATTACTTAACAAGCTTGTGGCTTTTACCATTACTTCTTTAACTACCTGAAAGGAGGTTTTAGCCAGGTGGGGATCAGCCTCTTCTTCCAGGCAACCAGTGACAGGATGAGAAGATCTTAAGCTGTGCTTAAGGTTTAGGTTGTAAATCAGGAGGGATTTTTTTCACAGAAAGGTGATTAGATATTGGAAGGGTCTGCCAAGGGAGGTGGTAGAGTCACCATTGCTGGAGATGTTTAAAGAAAGCCTGGATGTGCTCTGGTCTAGTTGACAAGGTTATCATTGGTCATAGGCTGGACTCAATGCTTGCAGAGGTCTTTTCACACCTAATTGATTCAGTGATTCTGTGTGGGATTATCCATCAGGCTGCAGAGTAACAACATCCTCCTAGAGCCAAACAAAATAAAGTAAGACAAGAGAACAACGTTATGACCTAGATGTCCACACTATGCCTGGTTTTAAAGCAGACACAGTGTAGCATATATACAGATGGGAAGCAGCCCCAGGTGAAGCCACACCAGCCCTGCCCCACTCCATTCACCCCTCTGTGAGTTTCCTCAGTGAAAGAAAATGAGGGAAACTAAGGGAAACTTACCCACAAATGATCAGAACTGTAACAATGAGGCTGGCTGGCTGGAGACCTGTGGCTGGCGACCAGCAGCTGTGAGAAAAGAGAGGGGGGAAACCAGTAGTGGAGTTAATGGGGGAAGTGGAAGTACTGCAACTGGATATTGAGGGTTAGATGAGAAACTATGTAGGGCTGATGCTATGTAGGCAATACACGAATGAAGAAAAAGAGATAATGTGGCAGGAAAGAGCAGGAAGATCAGGCTGAAATGACTATGAAATGGACTGGAAAAGAAACAGCTGTGGAGGAAAGTGTCTGTACAAAAAAAAGTTATGATTTCCCTCCTACACTGGGTTTTGGGGTGGCCATGGTGTAACACACGCATGCTGTAACATGTGCATGCACACTTGGTGTCACACACGAGCACATGGCATCACATGCAGGGCGTAACACACACACGGTGAAACACGCACACGGTGTAATGCATAAACGGGGTAACACACGCACGGGGTAATGAACACACGCGATGTAACACACACAGAGGATGATACACACCCGGGGGAATTCACACACAGGCCCTGATCCTCCGCGCATGCGCGCACCCGCCGTGTTCGCTCCCCGCGCGCACGCGCAGCGTCGTGCCCGCGGCGGGCGCGTGCGGTGCAGTGTGGGAAGGAGGCGGCCCCGGCCCGGCGGAGCGCGGCGCTGAATCCTCCCGGCCGCTCACAGCACTGTGGAGCCGCTTCCCGCCCTACCTCCCCTCCGGCCGCCGCCGCCTCCTCCTCCTCCACCCCACACACGCACCCTCCCCCCCGCCGGCCCGCGGATTTAAAGGGGCAGCGGCGCCGGCCGGGGGAACCATGCCGAACTTCTGCGCGGCGCCCAACTGCACCCGCAAGAGCACCCAGTCTGACCTGGCCTTCTTCCGCTTCCCCCGGGATCCGGCCAGGTGAGACCACCTCGGGAGGGGCGGGCTGGGGGAGGGGCGCCCGACTCTTCCCCTCAGGCCCCGCCGGCTCACAGCGCTGCCTGCCTGAGGAGACACCGTGCCGGGGAGCCAGCTGCCTCCCTCCTGCCCGCTCTGCTTCCTTCGCGCCTCCCTCACCGCGCCGCCTTACCCTCGGGGTCGGCGGGCGCCCGGACCCGCGATAGTGCCTGCGAAGGCCGCTGTCTCTCTGGCGCCGGCGGGGCGGNCCGCGGACCCCTCCGGGCTGTAGCGGCGGGAGGCGGGACGGCGGCTGCGCCTGCGCCGGGACGGCGGCGGCTGCCGCCCCTCGGGGGAGTGGTGGGGACGGGAGTGGCGCCGCTGCGGGACTCGACGGGGAGGTGGTGCCTGGCCGAGAAGGGGGGTGGGGGCTGCTTGCCCGTGGGTGGGGCTGTGTGTGAGGCGGTGCAATGGGCTGTATGGCTGTGGTTATGATGGGACAACTGGAGGGATGCCAGAGCTGTGCGCTGAGGTAGGGGAGCCCTGCACTGTGGGAGGCCCGCGCAGGCTCAGCACTGGCTGAAGCAGTGAAGGTCTATCAGTCCTGCTCTGTGTTTTTTGCGATGTGGTGCTGGACGATGAGGAGTGTGCGTGGCAAATGGGACACTCCTGCCACGGGAAGAACTGTCAAAGGGTTGCTGGGATGGTGGCAAAGCATCATGATCAACAGCAGAAGCGATGGGAGAAATACCCAGTGGGTGAAAAGCAGAGGTGTTGTACTGGTAGAGCAAAAAGCATTTGAGTGAGAGAATATGGAAGAGAGTGGAAAATACTATGTAAAATAAGTCATGTACTGGGAAGGTGCTGTGAGGTCTCTGCACAGCCTTCTCTTCTCCAGGCTGAACAGCCACTACTTTCTCGTCCTGTCTCCATAGAGGAGGTGCTGCAGTCCTCTTATCAACTTTGTGGTCTCCTCTGGACTTGGTCCAACATTTCCGTGTCCTCCATTTTATTGGGGCATACTGTACACAGCGTTTCAGATGGGGTCTCACAAGAGGGGCAAAATCCTCTGTCCAGAGGAAGGAGAAACTATACATAAACTGTTTATAGCATCTTTGTACTCTTAAAAACAGACAGTGACAAAGATGATGTTCTAAGCTCTCTAGAAGTTTTCCCCCCTTAATATCTTAAAGCTTTCTGTCAAAAGTTGATAATATATTCTAATTTACTAAGAGCATTTAGAGACTGATAAATTTGTGCATCCTTTTGGTTTACAGACTTGAGCATGATTGGTTTATTCTGTGGGTTGATCTACAGCAGTCAGCAGATGGAAATATGTTCCTTGTACTGCTTGGTCTCACTTTTATCAGTCAGACTGGGATGGTGGACAAAGTACTTTGTGCCAAAGTGTTATTTGCACTTGGCAGCTTACAGTGGGAAAACTGAAAATAAAGTTGTTAGAACACATCTTAAAATATTAATTTAAAAAATAATTGATGGTAAATGGATAGTCCAGGATAAATTGTTGGTACTACCTTACTGTTTTCAGTATTTCCATAATGGCTGGGTAATTGCCTTTAATGTTTTCCCAGTTCAATTCTAAGCAGTTCCAGTTAGACATTCCAGGTCTGATCTTTCAGGTATTAGAAAGTCAGTGAGTGCTAACTTGTTAAGACTACCTTCTTTCATTTTGGCTACTTGAAAAGATAAAGAGTTCAGAGATTAGCCTTTGAAGAAGAACCACCAGCATTAATGGGTGGTATGTTGTCTTATACCAAACTCGAGTGAGTAGCCTCTGTTACCTCCATACGATTTTGTATTTTATAGTTTTATGAAGTTTAGGCAGTGATCCTCACAGTAAGATAGGTTTAACTCTCATCTGTGATTGTGAGTCTGTTCATCATGATGGCTTCAGTTACAGTTGACGTATGAGTGTTTAGAACAAAATACTTCTTAAGCAAAGAGATGCTGTTCTGCTGCAGTTGACCAGTACTGAGGTAATACATACTCCAGCTGCATCTCCGTAAAATACCCTTTCAACTTCCATGAGATATCAGCAGATCTCTGAAAATACAAAGTTTGTGACTGAAGAAAACCTTAAAAGCTAATGAGCAATGCCTAAGCAATAGTAAGGAAATTTTCCTGCCTGACCATTCAGGATCCATGCTGGGAGTCCCATTTGCATGACCCGAGACTTTAATTGCTGTGACCAGAGCCCCTCCAGAGCTGGTGGCTCCAGTGAAGCAAGAGTGCCATTTGCCTCCCTGGACATGCCACACTTGGTGGCAGACAAGTTTCCCTTTCAGCCTTGACTCTGGGTTCTGGGTTTTCTGTAGCAGTCTCAGATGTCTGGTTCCTTTCAGCACTTTAATCATAATGTGATAACAGTTTGAGCTGATACCTCTGGGGATTGACCCTGAACCAAGAAATCCCGGGCTTTTATATGGTTACAATCTATGCACCCATTCTGTAACTGCTGCCTTATGTACAGCATTATTCAAAGTACAAATATAACAAAACTAACAGGATTAGCATAGGGTAGAGTACAACATTATAGATTCCTGTGCACAAATACTTAAATGATTACCAATAAAAAATCACAATCAACTGGTTGACCATCCACTACTTGTTTGATGTGAGAATGATGTATCCAGTTTCCTTACCTAAAACTTAGAGCAAATAGTATATGGAAGTATATGGTCCTTCCTATTTAACTTCCATTTTGGATTTTACTAAAAATAGCTTACTTAATCCTTTATCTCCAGTTGTATGTCATATAATTGTATTTTACTATTTTGTGTGAAGTGGTCTCCAACCATTTATTTTCTAAGAGGCTGGTCCTGGATATAATTTTCTGCCAAACGCTTCCTACTAGTGACCACTCTAGAGGCTGGTGAGAGTTATTTCTAATATCTTGCTATCCCATAGTACTGCTCCGAAGCTCTGGGTCATTTTAAATCTATCTGACTGCAAGTTTGAGCAGTTTTATTATTTCTTTCTTTCACAGGATCCCCGTTGGTATGCATTGGACAGTGTACTAAAGCAATTTCTATTGTAAGCTTGGTAGCTTCCAGTAACACTTATATTTCAGTTCCATTAGATATGTTCTTTTCTGCTGACGTAAAAAACTATGGTTCTGTAGCGTAGACGTATGACACTCTCCAAAAGCATATTTAGAATTACTATTGTCACTCATTAATTGCATTCCCACCCAGATACTCTCCCTAATGCAAGTTAATTGAGCCCCTTGGGCATTCACCAAGGGTTGTAGTGGTTCTGCTTCAAGAACCTCTAGGTTTCTCATTCCTGTGTAGCCTGTGTGTCATTTTCCATTCATGTATGAAGATCCATTGTGGAATGGGATTAGATCCAAGTTCTCTAGAGACTGATCATGCATATCTCCCTGTAGGTGGCTGGAGTGAAACATTACCTGAGCACATCATGATGCATCTCACTGTTGAAGGGAACAGGAAATAAAGTTCTGGATTAAAAAAAAAATCTCAAAATAATATGTGTATTTAAAATAATTTATTCATAACTATATACTCTTTGTGGGGATGATGCTTGTGAAGCATGTTTAAGAATCATGTCTGCTTGATGTATACATGGTTGTTGGGTGGCTCAGACCTATGGCTGCTCCTTTTCATGGTAATTGCTGTTGCTGCTATTGCTTTTAACATAGGAATTATTCCTTGCTGCTACAGCATCCAGTTGAGTTCAGTAGTAAGACCCAGGGCAGTCTTGTGGATTTAGGTTTTGTGTAAGAACTTCACAAGTTCCGTAAGCCTGTCTTCTCATGCAGAAATATTTCAAAAGGCCTTGGAGTAATCTGGCAATCCCAATGCCAGAGTCAAAGCTAAAGCTCCTTTAGCTTGGGAAGCTTTCTCTGTTTCTGGCCCGCACTGCACAGGCTCCATATCCTCTGTCTTGGTAGTGTTAAGGAATCCATTCAGTGCTGGCCGCTCAGGGAAAACTGCAGTGCCAGCTGCAGATGGAGCTCTGGTTGCAAGAGCCAGAGACAAGAGGCAACTGCCAACCCATTGCACAACAAAAAAGCATAGGGACCTGTGGCACAGCCAGGCACATGGGCACTCCAAGACACTGCAGGAGTTGACAACACCCAACTTTCCCATACTTAGACTGGTGAGAGGACTTAGACTTGTTTGGGTTCCCTCCTTGGCACCATCTCGAGCTGTGATTTTGTTGCTGCACCGTGTTTACAGTTATTTTAAGGATTGATATGACTGAGACTGTGCTGGGGTGAAGCCACTAATCAAACCCAGTCTGGTCGGAGGGTGGAGCATGGCGCTGCCAAGGGCCTCAGTGCCGGCTCAGTTGGTGCAAGTGTGGCTGCCAGAGTGGCTCCTGGGTGGCCCAACAGGTAAGTTTCCTTAACAGCACCCTCTGTAACTACTTTAGACCTGGTATATCCAATCTGCTGTATCTTTCTATCTCAAAGAAATCCTTGCAGTAGTTTTTGGGTTTGTTACTGGTTCAGTAACCATAGCCTGGTTACCATAGCCTGGACCTTTTCTGGGTCTGCTAACCTTTGTCCTTTTGTTAATATAAATCCTAAATTTTTTTACTTCCTGAAAACACAGCTGAAGCTTAAAAGGAGATGCTCAGTGGTCTTTTCCTGCTAAAGCAGTGCATAGACAAGTAGTATCTTTCAATCTTCATATGCCATGGTGGCAAGTAACAGATCATCTGCATATTCTACAAGTATCAATTCTCATGGTAGTTTTATACCTTATTGCATTGCAGTAGGTGTCAAAATTCTCTGCATTTTTAATGGACCTATCTCTCTATGTCCTTAAGACCATAACAGAACTTTAAAGCATTTTCTTATATCTAGGTGGATTTTTTTTGTTGTTGTTGCTGTTGTTTTTTTTGTTTTTTGGGGTTTTTTTGGGCTTTTTTAATTAACTGAAGTTTTTTCCTTTTCTATTTGCTGAAGAGGCAATATAAAGTCTTGGGCAACAAAACCCCAGTTTCCTGTTCAGACAGGACCCTTTGCAAATCTTTGTCCTGGATGAAAATGAAACTGTGTCCTCCAAGGTAAAATAAATAACGTTGTTTTGAAAATAAAAAAGATTTCCTGCTGCTGTGACTGTGTTGATGAACTGAGTCACAGGTAATGCTTGCCATTTATGAATAGCACTTACCGTATCTTCTTGAGACAACAGCAGTTTTCTTTATTCTAGAGAAAGTAATTTACCATCCTCTTACCTATATAAATGTACATGTCTAAAATATGCATTAATAATTATGCTTACAAAACCATACACAAAATTGTCACCATTATGAGCAAGTACTAATCCACAGAAAATATAATACTTGTACAAAAAACAGTGTTTCACCCAATGTGTTTCACCTGCTGGAGAACCTGCTTTTGGCAGGGTACATCAAATTTACACCCTGACAATCCATCCAAATAGCTACAACTAAATCTGAATTCACATAAAGTATAACTTTTCTGTAAGAAAAGGACACAAATAGCACACTTTTTGAAGATGAGCATTTCTTTACAAGCAGATCTCCCTGAATGCCCCTTTTTAAAGGGAATCCATATGCACATAAATACATCAGAATGAGCAATTACTTCAGCTGGTGTTTTCTGTGCTCTCTAGAAATGTTTTGTCTGTGAACCAATTGCCTATTTACTTGTAAAAGAAGAAAATACTTTTACAACAAAAAAGGCAGTAAATGAACTCTTAGGTTAAAATATCCTGAAAGAATCACCATATATTAAAATGCTGTGTAATGATTTCCCACATAATCCTTAAAATGTGCATGTAGTGATATGAATCATTACTATAAGAGTTTAGGTTGTTCCAATTTGGTTTTGAGGGATTTTTTTTAATATAAACAACTTTGCTGTCAGTCTTGCTCTCTGAACCAGGTTTAGCTAAGCCTTTAAATTGGCCCCCAATATTCACAAAATAAAATCATAGAATAGAATCACAGAGTCTTTAAGGTTAGAAAAACCCTCTTAAATCATCAAGTCCTTCTCTTAATTCAGCGCCACCCTGTTCACCACAGAACCATGTCCTCTACTGCCACATCTACATGCCTTTTGAGGACTACTAGGTATGGTGATTCCGCCACTTTTGTGGGCAGCCTGTTCTGGTACCTGACCACCTTTCAGTGAGGAAATTTAACCAACCTAAACCTCCTCTGGCACAACTTGAGGCTGTTTCCTCTTGTCCTGTCCCTTGTTCTCTGGGAGCAGAGCCTGACCCCCATCTGGCTGCACCCTCCTGTTAGGGAGTTGTGGAGAGTGAAAAGGTTCCCCCTGAGCCTCCTTTTCTCCAGGCTGAGCCCCTGCAGCTCCCTCAGCTGCTCCTGGTGCTCCATACACTTCCGCAGCTCCATTCCCTTCTCTGTACTTGTTCCAGCACCTACATCAAGGTTGCAAGGACCCCAAAATTGACCCCAGGATTGGAGGTGCCTCACCAGTGCCTAGCACAGAGACAGTCACCTGTGGCTACACCACTGCTGGTACAGGCCAGGTGCCCTTGGCCTTCCTGCTCACCTGGGCATACCTGGCTCATGTTCAGCCACTGTTGACCAGCAGCTCCAGGGCCTTTCTAACAATCAGCTTTCCAGCCACTCTGCCCTAAGCCTGTATCTCTGTGTGGGGTTGTGGTGACCCAAGACAGCACCAGCCACCCCCAGCCAGCCAGTGCCACAGGACTTCTAGGACTTTGTTACGCACAAGGTCAGTGCCACTTCACAGCCTGCAAACACTAAAGCTACTTGCATTAGGTATATCCTCAGCAACAGTAATGTAATATATTGCATTGAGATAGCTTTTAATTTGTGCCAAATATATTGCAACTGAAGGGCTTGTGTAATATGGTATGCATTAGTGAATACTGAAAGATTTGATAAAAATTAATACATTATTTTATTCTAAGATCTTTCTAGTTGCTGCTTGGATAATACCATGCAGAGTGAGATGGTGGGTTATCTCAGGGGTCTGACTTACTTTTTTGTTATTCCATTCCTCAGAGAGTGTTCTGTTTGGAACCAAACTCGCAGTGAGACTGAAGGGTTGAATTCAGACTCAGATGGAGTTTTCAGCTTTGAGTTCAGTCATATAACCTGCCATCTCCATTTAGTCCTGTAGCTACCTGAGAGAATGTCAACATTTCAGCCTTTGCCAGTAGAGCTTCCTAAATTTCTAGAACTCTGGTTGCTGATCTGGTGCACCAGTGGGTTGAGAAGCTTGGTGCCCATGTCTGATCCATTATATGAAAGAGGGGAAATTTAGATTAAGTATTGGGAAGAAATTCTTGGCTGTGAGGGTGGTGAAGCCCTTGCACAGGTTGCCCAGAGAAGCTGTGGCTGTTCCATCCCTGGAAGTGTTCAAGGCCAGGCTGGATGGGGCTTGGAGCATCCAGGTCTAGTGGAATGTGTCCCTGCCCATGGCAGGGCCTGGAACAAGACAGTCTGTAAGGTGCTTTCCAACCCAAACTGTTCGAGGATTGTGTGGTTAGGATCCTCAAACTGGAGGATCTGGACACCAAGGACTTCTTTTGGATCATGTGCTCAGGTGATGCCTTAAAGAAGCTAGAAATAACACACCCCTGAGATAATGTTAGTATAGGAGACAACACAAAGGCTGATCTTTGGAGACCTTCAAGGGCAGATACAGAAAAATGTCCACAAAATGCCCACCTGCCATGGGGTGAATGCAGTTTTAAAAGTTTAGCAAATTAGCATGATTGACGAAAATCACCAATTAGAGACATAAGAGATGATACCATTTCTCCTGGTTCAACCCTCTCTGAATTGTGCCCCTCCTTACATGAAAACTAGAAAATATGTCTTGAAGAGCTGTTTTTTTTGCCTTGGTTCCTAGACAGAGCCAAGATAGAATAGGGGACCTTGGAATGTGTTTTGTTTCTCTGCCTAGGGAAAATGGTAGGGTAAAGTACTAGGAAAACTAGCCACAGATACAACAATAGGCTACAGAGCTACAAATATATGTGTAAGAATACAGAGAACATGTAAAAGAAAAACAGCAAAAATCATTTGACATCACAGGCAGTATTTACTTCGGCACAAAAGGCAGCAGCCACAGCCAATTTTTGTGTAACTGTCACAAGAACTTTGTAAGGGAATGATGCCTTGAGAGGCTACCTAGAACAGAGGCTGGACAATGTTAAAGGAATAAAGTAGGTATTTATTAAGAAGGCCTTCAAAGAATACACCTTGGGCAGTACAAGACCCTGGCCAAGGCTACACCCAAGACAGACAAAAGGATCACATATCTTCACACTTTTATAAGTTTTGGTCTATTTACATATTAGGGTTAATTGTCCAATTACAGCTTCAGGTTATTAAGTCCTATCATTTCAGATTGCTCTCCTCAATTCGCTGTTATTTATACTTTTTGGGTCTGAAGCTGCAACAGCAGAGTCCTTAGTTTCTTGGGCTGGAAAAGGAATGTTTTGTCTAACTTAACTATGAGGAGAACTTGCTAGCACTTTATATGAATTTGAGAGTTATATACTAATGCAGTACAGAGTCTGGAAAATATGAAAGCTAAAACTTAAGGCATCAGGAAAGGAGTATTGGGTAGTTAATGAAATCTGTGTGAGACTCATTTTTTAAGCCCCCTCTGAAGCGCTGGTGGTATCTCTTGCTGTCACTCATTGAGCTGGTCCTTGACTATTACTAGTACCTACTTGGGTTCTCTGGTTGGCTTTAACATGGGAGGGCAAGGAATTCAGCTGATGTTTGCAAGTTCTGAATGCACCATTCCTACCACCAATTTGTGTGATTGCCAGGAAGTGATTCAGAGGAGTTAACATAATATAAGGAGCTCTGGCTTTGCTCTCTGTCAGTGTTTGTCAGCTTCCCTGAATCACTGAGAGAAGAAAGTAGAGACCTTGGGGTCAGGCTCTTTCTCTGGACTGAAACCCTCCCCACTAACTATAGAGAAGGCTGATCAGCCTTTGTGATCACATTTAATGAGTTGTTCAGTGGTTGACACCCACTGAGAAAGTCTGAGAGCAGAGTCAATGTAATTTACATGCTGCAGGTCTTCCACTTTAAAAGAGTGTTTATATCATTTAGTTAAGTAAAGAAAGTTCCACTGTTCTCTTTTTGGAGTGATTTCATTGCCCAGACAAGAGTGCAAGATTTGTTGTGCCAAAAAATTTGATTTTTTAAAACATTGTTTTTCTTTCCTTAAGTTGCTACTAAGCACACTCTGTATGGATCTCCAAGAGCAATATTAGAAATTATTCCTGACTTATGGCATTTGCCAGCACTGTTATTTTGATATTTTGCATGAGCAAAAAAATAAAAGATTTGCAAATAGTTCAGCCAGCAGAGATCAGAATCAAGTATTTCCCTCTTTCATTTGCGCAATTGCCCTTTACTGAACTAAAGTAGAGGTGAATCCACTCAGACCTGTGATTTCCTCATTTGGGCTGCCCACCAGAACATCTGACAAAACAGCCTTTGTTCCTCTATTGTTGAGTAATCACAAGTTGTTTTTCTCCCTCTTTACTGCTATAAATAATAATTTCATGTTTGCAGTCAAAAGTAATACTAAAATTGCTTTCTCCTAACTTCAAGCAACAAAACAAGTAATTTTATTGCTCAGAGAGTGATGGCATATACTCCATTAGGGGAAGTCGAAGCTGACTACTGCATTTGCATCAATTACTGCAAGTGGTTTACTCACCAGAGGAAACAGTCTCTTGCATACCTAAATGGAGTCCTATCAGTAAGGGAAATATTTCTTTATCTTTGTGGATATCTTGGAGAACTAATCTAAAGCAGAAGTAAATAGATGTAAAAATACATATCTGAGGGGAACTTTCTTCAGGCGTGGAAGCACCGTCTGTAGAATGCTTGCTTTTCTATTCTTTTTCGCTTTCATAAATCTAAACTCCCCAGTGACCACAATAAAGAAGAATAATACTACATTTGGAAGGGAGGTAGAGAAGACAACTCTCTTAAAAACTGCCTAGAAAACATTATGACTTTAGACTGCAAGCACGTTTCTTTGTTTTTTCATTTTTCAAGAGTGAATTCTTTAGAATTAAATAGTTGGGTTTTATGAACAACTGTGCTACAATCTGCTCTGTGTGTGTGTGTGTGTGTAACAAAGGCAAGAATATATAAATTAGGGGAAAAGACTCCTGAATTTGCTGGGGTGATGTTGTATGGTAAGCAAAAGCAGAAAAAGTAGTTTTTACAAAGACTTGATGGGAGGTTCCAAAGGAAGTTGTAAAGAACTTTCCCAAGCCTTCCATCAAGGTCACTTGCACTCCAATGCAAGAGTATGGTTTGAAATTGTAAAGGATTTTGTTTTATCCTAAGATTATCTAATTCTTCTCCGTACATGCAGATGTCAGAGATGGGTAGAGAACTGTCGAAGGGCAGATTTAGAAGATAAAACTCCTGATCAACTCAACAAGCATTACAGATTGTGCGCTAAACATTTTGAGACTTCTATGATATGCAGAAGTGTAAGTAAAAACAAGCATTTGTTTTCTGCATCTTGCAAAATGTGACTGACATTTTTCACCAGAATGCTGCCTTTTAATCTTTCAGCTCCTGGGTAACTGGTCCCTAGGAAAATTAATTTCTTAGTCTTAATTGGGATCACTGCCATTGTCTTGGGCTCACAGCCATTGAAAATGGTAATGAAAATGAATAGTCAGAGGAGAGAGAAAAAGTGATGTTCCTGCTGGTTTAATGTGTTTGTTGAACACTGGCCCTCACTGCAATGCTTTTCTCCTGCTTGTTTTTTTTCACTAGAGATTACAATATTATGTAAGTTTATTTGGTGTAAGTTTGCATATATCTAATTATTTAAACTTATTAATGTCCTGTCCTGAAGTGTTTACATGGTGTGATTTGGTTAAATTACACTCTGTTGTGGCCACAAGATTTAAAAACTCTGTATATCTGTCAGGCTTTTATTTCCTGTTAAATTTTTATCCAGCTAAAATCAAAGCACTGTTTTCTGTTAATGAAGTAATAGCTTTCAATTCTTTTTGTCAACAATATGATTTTAACAGTTTGCATAAGAGTAGGAAAGGGTGGACTTGGGACTTCGTATCAAGTTTTAATTTCCAGGCTGAATTTCACTCTGGTACGTAAGCAAAACCAATCTTTTAGTTATGAAGGATAATTAAAATACAGGTCAATCTCTGAAATCCTGATGGTATTACACATGGTGAGGTATCTAATTAGCCAACATCCCAGAAACAAATGAAAATTGAAAGTAATTATGACTCTGGAACGAAACTATGAAACTGGGTTTATTTGAAATTTATTTCAATCTAATGACAGATGTCATCAATTACAATTTTGTACTTAGCGAAGATTAGCCAGTATACACAACACAGGGTTACAGTATATCCAAATACAAACTTCTACTTAAAATATTTTTTTAACTTACATGATCATCTAGAAGTCTTCTCTTCTTTTTCCCCCTCATATTTCCCTTCAAATTTCCCCTCAATATGATCTTTCACTGTAGTGCTTGATGAACTTCATACTTCTACAAAAAGAAGCAGTTGAACATTTTCACAATGAAATGTTTCTAGAATTGTGAAATAAGTGATAAAACCCAAAACACAATAGTAACAAAATGTTTCATTTCTGATGCATAAATGTCTTTTTATCCAGAATGTTTATTCTTAAAAAAAATCATAATATTGCAGTAAATTAAAATTATTTCATCCATGGTACTTGATATGAAGATAATGGGGCCAAAAAATGGATTTGCAGTTTGGATTGGACTTTTCTGTAGTATGTGTCTTCTTATTTTCAGTGTTCTTTTGATATCCCTGAAATGTAAATTGCATAGCTTAGCTTTCTCTTTGGTTACATCAAAAAGTCAAAGTACTTTAGAATAATAACATAAACAAGAAAATAAGGAGAGAAAAAAGGACACAGTGTCTGAAATTTCTCAAATTTTCCTTAGTCTACATGTCTGTTTTCTTACAGAGCCCATACAGAACAGTTTTACGGGATAATGCAGTGCCAACTATATTTGATCTTACAAGTCACCTGAACAATCCCCACAGCAGACATAGGAAAAGGATAAAAGAACTGGTAAGTTTTTAATGTAAAATTATTGGGTTATTATTAGAAGAAAAAAAGGCAAGTAAGTTAATGTGAAATGGTTACACAAAAATGTCAAATAAAAATATTTATCAATTGAATGTTTGTATTTTCTATGCTGCCTATTCCTGTACCTTTTTTGTTGATTATAGATTAAATGCATGATAAAAATTTTATCTACTAAGGAAGTCTTTAAGAAATAGTCTGAAAAATTAAATGTGTTGATCCAGAGCTGATTCTTTCATCCAAACCAAATGTAAAGTTTTCTTTTTATTGTTACTGCAGTGCCAGCTGAACACAACTAAAGCATGATATCCCAAAATTCTTGATGTATATTGACTGTGATTTTGACTTCACCCATTTAACTTCTGAAATTTGAATCAATTCAGACATGCTTGTTTTAGCTTATTCTGAAAAAATGATCCATGGCTAAAACCAAGACAGAGAATTATTTTTGTGGGATTGTCTCTTGTGTGTTATTTAGGGAGAAAATGTCTCTGTGGTTATAAGTATACTTACAATTAAGAGGAATTCCACTCCTAATCTCTGTTCATACTTGAAAAATTACAATTTCAATTTCTAAATACTTCTTTGTGAGTTTGGTTGCATCTGTTGACTGAAAATGGAGTCCAAGATAGTTCTGTCTACTGGCAGTACATTATCAAATTGCAATAGAATCTATTTAATGGAATCTATTTACTAATAATTATACATATTGAAGAACCTCCTAATACAACTCTTCTCATGTAGTTAGTAGATACACGTCATGGCAGTAATACACTACCTCAAGAAACCTCCTGGTCTTAGAATTTCTAGCACTTTTTTGCAAATGTTAACTAGTCTTATCTACAGTATTTGTATCTTGTCTTGATGTGTTAATATTTTAAGGTCACATGTTAGACATTGTCACAATATAAGTTCTTTTTGTTTGTTTTTTTAAGAGTGAAGATGAAATAAGAACATTGAAGCAGCAAAAGAGTAAGTGGTCAAAATAATTGAGATAATAACTTTATTTGCTAAGGCTGACAAGGTAATGCAGGACTCATAACTATTAGTTTATATACAGCAGGAGGATAATTGAGTTCCTTCTTGATTCAG
>VZUA01013569.1:6919-20041 GCA_013401035.1 Horornis vulcanius | reverse complement strand
ATTTATCATAGGACTCATTAAAAAATCCTGTTAAATTATGTTTCTGTAAGTTGTGTCCCTCATGCACTTGGGAAAACTATGAAACGTCTTTTCAACTGAAGACACTCCTCATTTATATGTGTAATACTTTCTTGCCTGGGGAAACAAATGATGTCTCTGTAGGGTGCCAGGCTCAGCATGGAGGCACAATCTCTGTGTAACCCTGAGATGTAGGACACCACTGGAGAGTGTGCCTTGGATTTCAAATGCAAACCTCTGTTGATTGAGAGAAAGGACTTACCCTTCTGGGGGAGCTACAGCAAAAATATTCCCTGTGGATCAAATGAAAGCAAACAGCAAGTCTTGGATGGAGGTAACACCTTGTATGACAGAACAGGATGTTGAAGGGCTGAGTTGAAGGCTGTCCATGCTGTTAAATGGTCCCTGGCTGCCACTTTTGTCCTGACCAATTATTTTTATTGCTAACAATTATATGGCCAGAACTGTTAGAACATTCTCCTCAAGGTATGGGTTTCGCTGTCATGTTTTGGAAAGTAAGAGAGTTTAATGACATGGGGATGGCCAGCCATCATTAGATGCCTTGCAGGAACAGTTTTATGCTGGCAGTGGAAGTAACACATGCAGTCTTTTCAATAGAAAAGAGATATTGTTGTCCAAACTGTTCTGGTTTAGGACTTCAGTTATCACATCTGAATTCCCATCCTGACTCAGCTGCTGCTTTTTGGTTTTGGTCAGATCCCTTCAACACCCTTTATCAGTTGACTTCCTCTGCATATTTTTGATAACTGAAACTAATGTATTTCACAGGTTTATAAGAAATACATATTTTACATCAATATCTATATATACAGACACATATGCATGAAGGTATATCTAAGGTACGATTAGGTATGATAATTGGAATAGTCTGTCATTTCCAGTGTAAGTATTATTTTCTCCAATTATTTATTACAGGCAATAACTCTTTATTACATACAGGTGTGCCCATGGAGCAGATGCAAACACCATTCATGCTTAAGTCTTGAATTGTTCTTAGGAAGCAGTGGATTGTACAGATTTTGGCTTTTGACACCTTTGAAGACGTCAAAATAAGTTATTTTTATTAATTGAAAATATTTAGCGAAGTTTTCACGTGAACACTTGTAAACCTATAGCTTTACCTCTGATCTGTTCAAATCACAGGTAGCTTTAGATATTTGACTTCTTTAACTTGGATAAGCCTGATCACTTATGTCACATGGCTTTCTTTCTAAGCTGCATTTATAAAATTAGCTACAAATGAAGGGACAGGTGTCATTTGTGGCACAGGGTAGTTTGCAATATATTGCAATATACGTGTATTTTATAACTAATCATGTTACTCTCACTATGCCAATATTATTTTAGACAACATCTGTTAAGCTAAATCAGGGATTATCTAAAAGAACTTTAACAGACACCCTTTTTTCATTGCTCTGAGTGGGGTGAAATAATGAGAATTCCTGCAGAAAGGATGGCATCGCTTCTTGTTCTTGTTCTTTGGTTCACAAAGTGTCCACCAATACTCCCTAAGGGGACTGGTAAAGTTGCTTAAACTATCTCAAAAGGCAATAAAGGGGATCTCACTTTTAAAACATAGCCTAGGGAAATACAGCAGCACATAAATTCCTTTGGAAATTGCTTGTCAGGTTCATTTGGAATGGTAAAAGCCAAAATGAGCTTCCAGCTAATAATTATTTCTGAGTGGGAGGGTTGTTGGAGCTCTGGGGAAAAACAAAAGATTTGAGTGCTAGTAGTGAGTTTGTTTCTGAAATGCTTTGCAAAACAGAAAATGTGTGATTTTTTTTTACCCCCACCCACACTTTTAAAGTCTGCTGCAGCACTGGCTTGCAGCCCCAGGGGACATTATCATTGAGTTGGCAGGGTTCTGGATCAGGCCTGTAGACTCCTCACAGTCAACAAGGGAAAAAAGATCTGATTTTTTGGTTGAAAAGGTGTGTGACCTCTTACAACTAGCTGTTTAAATATTACATCTATGGAAATGCCATTAAGAAGCAAAGCTATGTAATTATCATTACGCAAGACTTAGTGACCTGGTATAAAAACAAAACAAAATAAATGCACTTATGATTTGGGAGTAATAAATGCAGTTAAATGTTTCCTTAACAAGCACTGATTCCCTTTTGAAGCTCAGTGAACTCAGTAGACAGTCCCAGTGATTTCACTGGGTTTGATGGGCGGGATTCATCAGACTAAATGTAGACAGACGTGCATCTGACCTGTAGCTTACCCTCATTTTATAGTCAGAGATGGTAAAGCAGCTTTTTTTTATGGTTGGGGTAGAAAACAGTTTGGTTTAAGATGCATTTCTTCTCATCCTAATTTAGATGTTTGAAAGAGATTTTGTGAATTCTGTCCTAAAACTACTAATTTATCTCCATTGGCTCTAAATGGAGCCAGTGTGACCAATTGAGATTGAGATGAATCCCCCTCTCACTGAGTGAAAAGGTCAGCATCTGCTGTTTATACAAGCTGCTCTTTGCTTGAGTTGTGCTATAACCCCACTAGCATGAGATTCTTCTCCTTGCACAAAGTGCCTCTTAGTGCCCCAATAGCATATACAAGGCAAACTAATGCAAATAGACAATTTTCTTCTGTCAAAGCTTTGCCATTCTGTGGTAAATGATTCTTGGAGCACATAGAGGTATTTGAAACTTTAAGCTCTGCTGAAAAACTAAAGCAATTTTTGAAAGCGTAAAAATAATTAAACACTGAAAAAAAAATTATGATTTTCTGTTTCAAAGTGTCATTTCAGTTGGTAAAGTAGCAAACTTCAGTTGTTTGAATTTACATTAAATCAATGAGTAAAGCACCAACATAAAATTTATTCCTCATCTGAAATAGCTTTAAATTTTTTTTAAAAATGTATTTTTATGACATTGCATTTTGTATTTTTTTCTCACAAAAAAAGCCCCCCCAAAATCAGATCTCATATTTCATCAGTGTGCAGTAATGTACTACACCCAACAGGACGCTTTGTCTAAAGTTCATGTGTTTGTAAAACCTGTGATGTATTTGCTTTATCTCTGTATTTCAGCACTTGTGTAGTCTTTGCCTAGGGGTAGGTTTTCATCAAAATTTCTTGAAGTGCTGTAGCAAGGGACTACAGACACAAATGGCTTTTAATGTTACTGTCCTCAGCAGGCTGCTGTAGAGCGGGGGCAAACCCACACAAGTCAATGAGTTACCTGATCTCAAAACTTGTATAGCCTATTGGGACATTAAATATTTTGCAGATTTGCAGATACCCACTTGGTTCAAGTGGGGACAGTAAATAGCAGCACATCCACTGCAGTTAACAGAGCCATACTCTGGTAACACTTTCTACTTCTCACTTAGTGGCAGCACAGTTCAATCTTTTCCACTCCTTATGGCAGGGCCTCCCCCTGATCACACTGTTGGCAGTCTGGGGAAGCTCCTTGTTCTGGAGAGAGGATAAGGTCTCCCCTGTTCGCCTTCTGCTCAGCATTGCTCTGTGGTGCATGCAATGACTCTGATGTATTCACTCAAGCAAACTTCCCAGGGAAACCCATATATCCTTGAAGTCAGGGATTCTTGGTTTGTTTTGGGTTTTTTTCTTTCCTTTTTTTTTTTTCCTCTCTTTTCCTTTCTAGAAATAGATTCATTCTCTGGTAGGCTGAGAACAGCCATGGACTGTGTTCCTGTGCTGTTGAAAAATTACTGTCAGAAGTGTTTGCTGACATCTAATCAAGGCAGGGATGAGGGATTTCTTAAAAACAGTACTTCTGATGCATGTCAGCTTGCTTTGCTTGGTCAGTTGTTGTCACCTCAGCTTTAAAGAATTTTAATTACAGTAGCTGTTATGTACACATTCCCTTAGGGAAATATCATTTTCTTATATTTGAATTAATTTATGTGAGCACCGTTTACCTTCTCCTTAGAGCAACTTGTCTCATGGTTTGAAATCTGAGCTATCCGAACTTTCCGAATTTGTGAGCAGATGCTACTGGTGGGACTCCCCTGTGTGCCAGTCATCTTTTTCCCCAAAAGGATATGTGCAGGCAGGCAGGCTGGGCACACAGCTGTGCGTGAGGAGGCTGAATCCAGCCTCAGGAGCAGGCAGCTGGGCAGCTCCAATGCAGCCAGAAGGGAAAAAATCTCTTACTGAGCTGTCATCATTGCTCTTAGACAAACCCCAGTGACCTCAGGGTACCTGCTTCATGCTAGAAATTTTGGAATGGAAGTTTTTATGTAAAAATGCATAAAATGCAATCTCCTATTTGCTTGAATTCCTACTGAAAACAGGAATTTCATCTCCAAGTTCTTTTTGGCACTTCTGAACTGTTTTTTGAAAGTTACTACAATCACTGATTTATTTGCAATATGTTAGAGCTGTCTCCCTGTGGAAGTTACATCAAGTTGTGTTGGTGGAAAGTTAATGTAAGGGTGCCTTAATTTAAACATTTGGATATTTTCTCTATACTTCGAGGTATTTGGCAATAGTATTTACTTGGATCCAGAAAGAATGAAAACTTGCTTGATATGGGAATGTGATTTTTCATTTTAAATGCTTTTCTCTCTTCAAATCTCTCTCGGATCTCAGTTGCAGATAACTGCCCTCAAAGGATGCTTTTCCAACAGCTTCATATTCTTTATCTGTAGAAGTTGCAGTAGCTCTTTGGTTCTTAAGCCAAAGACAATAATAGACTGATTAATTTCTCTTCTGCCATCCTCTACTTTGCACCTTCTATAATGCTCGTATTACCATGATCACTATTTTATCTCAGGGGACAGATAAATTTCTTGTATTTATGANTTTTTTTTTTTTTTTTTCCAGAGAGTAGAGAATTGCAAGAGAATCGCATTTCCAGTTTATTCACCTTCTCATACCTTCAAAGCTGTAAGCCATGTTCTATCAACCATAAATACACTTGATTCCTTGGAGTACATGCTCTGAATTTACAGCAGTTTGGTACAGAAAAGTCTTTTGAGACATTAATTTTGTAATTCAGTTTATTCTACTTGAATTATGAGCCAAGTAATAAATCTACATTATTTATCTGCACTGGTGATTCCCAGCCAATTGTGTAGGCTACTCATTGTGGCAGCTGTCTTCAATGCTGTATCTATTAAAAGATATTACAAAGTTTTTCCTTTCCCTGATTGCAGAGCTTATGTTGTTTGAGAGGTCTTGTTCAGACTTTCATTTGTTTGTATTCCTATAGTGTCTTTAAAATTGTCTAAGCAACTTCTTCATATCCAAGCAGTGTGAAACTTCTCAAGATAGATTGAAATCTCATTAGAAGTTTGGCTTTTTGAGACCTGAATCTTCTTCAGGAGGGAGAAACGCCATAAACATGGGATTAAAAGTGGCTAGGCACAGATTGTAGCAGATCTTAATATAAAGACATAGGATTTTGGGCAGTTTTTCCATCAGTGTCCATCAAGAAGATTAGACATGGAGAAACAGCTGTCAAATTAACAGCAGCTAAGTGTGTGTGTGTGGAGATTCATAGAAATGGAAAAGGACAGTTTAGAGGCCATTCAAGTTAGATCTGTTGTTCTTGATTAAATCTCCCACATAAGACCTAAGAAGTGGCTGTAGTTCTTTGAGCTCTGAGGGGGGTCACTGGAGGATGGGTAAATCATAGGCCAGTCGGGTGATCATACATCACCAGGAAGGTACTGGTGAAACTCATAGAGCTAGGAATCTAACGGTATGAAAAGCACTGTGTCAGTATAACTTGAGAAGATCAAATTTTGTCAGACAAGAATAATTTGCATGTATAATTAGGAAAAAAACAGTGACCAGGAGAGGAGATGTTATGTAGCTTGACTCTAATGAAAATTGATCTTGTCTAACAGGACACTCTCAGTAGCAAATGGGGTGTATAAATCTGCCATGAAGTGAGAGCAAAACTACTGGGAATAAAAAATAAATGAAGGGATTAAGGACCCACTCTCAAAGTGAAAGAAAGACTTCTTGCTCTAGGGATTCTCCTGGCTTGAAGTGTATGAAATAGTTTCATTAATCACCTTGCAAGGTGGAAGAGGGAGGAGAGCTGTAATATCTGCAGACTCTAACGACATAGAAGGGGTTTGCAAGCTCTTAGGAGGAGAAATCTGAGACTGAAAGCAAGATTCAAAAAGATTTGTGTGTGTCTTGACCTGCTGAAGAAAAGGTCTCGGGGAAAAATAAGACACAACTCCTCAATGAGGAAAGAACACTATCCTGAGGAATAATTAATTGCATACATATAAGAAAGAGAGCACTCTTGGCAAAGCAGAAGTTAAACAGACGCCACTGAATCCCTAACTGAATGTGAGTGAAGAAACTCACGCTGTGAAAAGTAAGCCACATACTAGAGTATATGGCAGACGTGCTCTAAGTTTTACTCCTTCTGCTTTACTCAGCATTCATAAGACCTTGTTCTGTTCCCAGTTTTGAGCAGTGCACAGTAACAGATGGGCCAACTGGAGGGAGTCCAGCAGAGTGAGTGCTGGTAATCCACAGATGTAGAAAACATGACCTTTAAGGTGAGATTGGAGGAATTTGTTTTGCTTAGCCTAAAGATAAGAATATTGAGTAGGCCATGGTAACAGTGCTCTCTAGGACTGCCAGCAAAAGAAAAGAAATAGTCAGTTCCCTGTGTCCACAGACATGACAGGAAATAATAGCTTAAAATGTAGCATGGGTTATTGAGGTAAAACAGGACATAAAAGCATGTCACTCTAAAGATGGAACAAGTCTCTGTCTGGAATGATTTAGATCTAACAGGTCCTGAGTTTGGACCAGGACTGGATAAGACAAAATTCTCAGCCAGAGATGTGTTCCTTTGTGTTGAAAGCGTTACTGCAGCAAATGAGGCATGAAGCACCTTGCTGTCCCAGAAGTCACACACTTGAAATGAGGCACAAAATAAAAAGTTGAAAGGCACTGGAATAGTTGTTGGCAAAGTTCCTTTCAAAGCCCTCTTTCTCTGACTTTGGAGCTTGTCTTTACATGACTTGATTAGGAGTGCTTATCAAACCTGATTTTGTTTTATGACAAGGTAACCGACCTGGTTGATCAAGGAAAGACAGTTGATGTAATCTTTTTGGATTTCAGGAAAGCTTGCTATACATCTCTCACAGGATCCTTCTGGACAAAATGACCAGCATTCAGCTGGATAAACACATCATACCATGGGTAAGCAACTGGCTCATGGGTCAGGCACAAAGGGTGACACCAGACTGGTGACCTGCCAGAAGTGGGGTTCCACCGGGCTCCATCCTTGACTCTGTGCAGCATCTTCATTAATGATCTGGATGCAGGACTGGAAGGGACACTGAGCAAGTTTGCAGACAGTACAAAACTGGGAGGAGCTGTTGCTTAGAAGGCCAGGCAATCACCAATGATATGAAGTTTGAAAATTTGAAAATGCTGGATTTTGCATCTGGGATAGGACAGCCCTGGATGTACAGACAGACTAGGGAATGAGATGTTGGAAAGAAGTGCCACAGAAAGGGACCTGGGAGTCTTGGCTGCTGCGAGTTGAACATGTGCCAGCAGTGCCAGAAGGGCCAGCCCTGTCCTGAGGGGCATCAGGCCTAGCATCACCAGCTGGGCATGGGAGGGGATTTTCCTGCTCTGGGCTGGGCTGGGACAGCAACGCCTTTAGTCCTGGAGGCTGTTTGGGGTGGCACAAGGTAAGAAAGGCATTAGGTTGTATGAGAGCATTCAAAGGAAGGCTAAAAATTTGGTGAAGGGCCTTGAGGAGAAACCGTATGAGGAGTGGCTGAGGTCACTTGGTCTGTTCAGCCTGGAGGAGATTGAGGAGAGACCTCACTGCAGTTACAACTTCTTTGTGAGGGAAAGAGGAGAGGCAGACATGGATCTCTGCTCTATGGTCACCAGTGACAAGACCTGAGGCAATGGCCTGAAGTTGTGTCAGGGGAGGTTTAGGTTGGACATTAGGAAAATGTTCTTCACCTGGAACAGCTCCTGAGGGCAGTGCTCACAGCACCAGCCTGATGGAATTGAATAAGTGTTTGGACAATGCTCTCAGGCGCATGGTGGGATGCTTGGTGTGTCCTGTGCAGGGCCAGGAGCTGGACTGCATGATCCTTGTGGATACCTTCCAACAGCATATTCTGTGCTTCTGCAATTCTATGAAAAGTGCCACATAAAATAAATAAAATAATAAAGACATTGTGACCACAGACTATATAGATAGTGTTTGCTTTCTGGCTGCACATTCCCTTTTACAGAGAAAAAGTAGAACTGGACTTGAATATTTCTTGCTTCTCTCACCTTTAAGTTGTGCTAATTAGGCTCTTTTATGCATTCTAGAAACTTTAATTTTGCTAAACAGATTCAAACCCCACTGATTAGACTCTGACAGTTTTGATATTTTTCTTTTCAGAATATGATTTCTGATGCAGTGTTTTTAAGAATCATATTTTTCAGAAAACATAGCGTCACCTCTTAGAAAGCACTTCTATTTTGCACACAACTACATCTTGCCTGTTTGAGCCCAAGGATGAGAAATGTAATCCCCTGATTTTTTTAAGAAAGGCTAACAAAAAAGAATATTTTAGAGAGAATATCAACTAACATGTTATTGTTATGCTATGGCTATTATGATGATATAAACCTTCTCTCCTTAATGCAAATTTTATTAATTTTCTCAACTGTTGTTTAAAGAAGATTACTTATTTAGACTTCTAAATTAGTTGATTTCTGTAGGGTTGTGCTGGAGGACTACCTAAATTACAGCAAGTACTTTAAAGTTGCATATAGCAAAGAAACAGTAAGCCACCATATCCTGTTTGCCAAAATACTGTTTTATCCTAGGCAGGAAAAATGAGCACAGCAACTGATGGATGATTCTCCCTTATAAAATTAGAATGTATTTTAATAGATTAATTCTTTGTAAATAGTTTTGCATAAGGGGAGAATGGTGCATGCACAAGCAAAGTGTAATAAAACTGCTCTTGGAAATGCTCGGAAATCCAAAGATAATTCTGCTAATGAGCAAGAATCCGGCATAAGAAGAGATCAGGTAATAGTGACTCATTAGCAAGTCAAATATTTTCTTTAAGTTCATGACTTTTTCTGTTGCATGTGTCTTTTCATATGCCTGTGTCTCTCTGTTCCCCAGACATAGCCTAGGTTATATAAGGTTCATATGAAAACCCCATTCAGTCCTATATTCATATAAATCAAACTAAATGGCTTTTCTAATGCTTTAAATGAATTGCTGGTAATCAGTTTGTAGTCATTCATATGGGTTTAACATGGATCTGTAACTGTTCAGCTTGTTCCTACATCTGTTTCTGCAATTTAGGGAGAACATCTTCTTGTGCTGTATGTGAAAGTCATTTCCTATAAACAGAATGAGCCATGAGCTCTCTATTATGGGGCATTCATTTGGAGAAGGAAGAAGGAAAGACATAATAGCTCTTAGGTAGTTTCATGGTGTATTCATGAGGAGTAAGTCTCTCATTTCCAAGGTTGTAACTCAGAACAGCATCAACACACCTAAGACAACTCAGATTTTACTCACTATGTTGCTCATTTTCTGCCAGATAAAATCAAGTTGCTTTGTCCCACGGCCTCCGAGGGCAGTATGTATACAATTAAGGGTTGGTTTATGAGAAAATATCACTGCTCCTAGGCTATTTTACTTTCCCAATGGGTTCTTCAAGCGCAATGTTCCATGTTGTCTCTGTAACCTATAAGCTGTAACTCCACTATATACTTTCTTGCTACTTAGAAATTGAATTTTTCAGAGAATTTCCACTGTGATGTAGATGTTACTTTTATTCAGCCAACAGGCTGAATGAACAAGTAAAATGGGCTTCTACCAATATGAACAGCTTTAATTGAAAAAGCTGTCCCTATTAGAGCAGATTATATTATATTTCTTTATGTAGAAAGATGTCTTTTTCATTTTCTCTTTCTCTAGAAGTACAAAAAAAATCTGTCCAGCAGGCAAGCAATTATTAACTCAGTTTTAAAGAACTCTCCTAATAAATAATGTATTTACACTTGGCAAATATAAAGTCCTGAATCTTTTTTATTCTATAGAATTTTTGAATGCTGCACAGTGGAGTGGTAGCACACAAAATGGTCCAGAGTCCAACTTCTGACTGCTTCTGTGTGCTGTTTTGCCATTGGTGCCAACATATTGCATCGGTCTTGAAACAGCAGAATTCCTTCTCCCCAAAATTAGATGTCAGTGCAAATTCTGGGGATGCAAACTGAGAAAGGAGTGATAGCTGTTATCAGTGCTGGTATGGGATCATCTCCTTGTGTGCTCTCTGACCAACTAGACCCAAAGACTGTAGTAGGACACCCGAGTTTTGTTATGCTGGTAAAAATCTGAGCTGATATAACAGGAACTGAATTTAAGTTCAAGTTGCAGCAACTTACATAAGAAGAATAAAATACTTGGAGGCACAAGTCGATAATATCATCTGTTTTCTTGAAAAACTTTATTTATTTTGTGCTCAGCCCATTTCCCTTTTTTTTTTTTTTTTCATGCCAAGAATATAATGCAGACTCCCATAGCTTGATAGTTTTCCCTTAACAGCCATCTCAGGGCACAGATGATTTTGAACATCTCTGGAATTTTAGCACACAAGTTAGATGGATTTGTTACAATGTTCAGCAGCAAAATAGCTAACAATGGCCCCATTGAAATAGAGGTAGTTACGTTTCAGACTTAACATTTTTTTGGAAAGTAAGGGAAAAGCCATATCCTCAGAGCTGTAATTTCAGGTGTTTATCTTTGCAATGTCCCATATTTCACTCCCATGTTTTCACAGTCATGGTGATTACTGGTTTCATAATAATACAAAAGTAAGCTGAAACTCCTCTATAGGAATGTATAGCAGAGCATGGCTAATTTTGTGGATGGGGCTCTGCAGAGCATAGCTCAGGCTGGGAACAGATGTACTCTTCTTAGCCCAGCTCTGCTTGTGAAGAGATTACTGTGCATCAGTGCTGACTTGCTCTTATTTTCTAGCAGGACTGACTGTGTGAGTGGTTCTTAACCTATTTCAGTTACACAGAGTCATATTAGCTTAAGTAATGGGAATAGGTCATGGTTAACCCAGGTTTGCTGTGGTTTTTGGTTTTTTTTTCATTTTTTTAACTCAAAATGGCTTAAGGAATGACAAGAATTGACTTTTGGACGCTGTGACTTTTGCTACAGAAGAGAGGCAGAAGACAGGCAGTGGATGAACCTGATTTCCAGGGTGTGCATTGGTATAAAACTTTTGAACAATTTTGCATGTGACAGTGGGAGAGCTCCCTATCTGCTTCCCTATATGCTCTGCCTGCAGCAGGAGCAAGAAGTGAAATTTCAGTAAAGCCCCTGCTTGAAACCTCAGGACAGACAAAGAGCATTCACCTTTTTTGTCACAGACATGCTGAGCACAGCGTTGAGGAGAAGTGAACCATTTCATTCATGTCAATGATTCAGGCCAAATGTTGAGATTATAATTGATAAATTAGGATAGTGAAAATCTTTAAATGAAAAGAACATAAAAATATTAACAAATGAAGTGATGAAAAAAAAAATTGATACCATGAGTGAAAATGTGCTCTAAGTATAAACAAAATATACAGTTGCTCAAGCCAAAAAACACACATAGTATTTCTATGGAGCTTTAGTGGAGTCAGAATCCTAATAGCTATGATAGAGTATCCTCAATATCCTGAAGTATAACTGCATAGGAAAGTTTGGTTTCAAGCTTTAGATATTCTTCTGGTAAGTGTGGTGTAGTGAAATGATGTGGTTAGGAAAAGAGTCCACATCATAAATTCTTGAAATAGACAATGACAGCTGAATACTTTATTTAAAGCACTATACTTCCCGACACTTGAGAAACAGACTAACAGCACATGATCTACTTCACAAGCAGTTTTGGATAATAAGACAAAGCAAAGTAATTCCAGACTAGAGTTTTTCAATGAGTAGTAAATCTGCTGAAAAATGATGTTTGTGAGAGACTAAAAAATCATCTAACTAGATAGAATTCCCTTTCAGCCTTTAGCTGAAAATAATGGAGAAAATTAAACCTGGGGAAATGCATCACCCTGATGTTTTGAAATAGATTATCTCCTTGAGGAAAGGGTGAATTTTTTTCTACATTTTTTAAAAGAATTGTGTGGCAGTTATAAATATGAAGCTCAAGTTCATTTTGCAACCATGGAGCAGCTCAAGCCTGTTGCTGCGCAAACCCAGTGCACTTTAGACATGAGTTCCCTGGGTGTCCCATGAACTTCTCACATAGCTGCACAGATTAAATAATAGACTGATCTGAATCAGAGGGGACTCAAGACAAGGTGAACTTAACCCCCAGCCTGGTTCACCTCAAAGCATCTGATTATCTGGCACAAGAAATCTCCAGGTGGGAATTTCAGCCTGTCTTTTCCTGTCAGCTCCAACTATGCTTGGACCAATCTCTACGCTCAAATGTGTTGATTAGCACTGAGAGTGGAGGACCTGACCAATTCTGAAGCTTCTTCAGGTGATTCCTGGTGCAGAATTGATCAAATTGGACATCGATAAGACACTTCAAACAGCCAGTGAAAACTCCTTCTGCAGATGCAGAAATGGTCAGGTGGGAAAGTCTCTTGTGTATGGTAAAGATGGATAAAAGATGTTTTTATGTAGTATGACCACAGGTTGAGTGGGTGTAAGAATTGAGTATCAGAACAGAGGTTTGGAGAATTTCACTCTGAATAGCTGAAGGTGACATTACAAGGACCCTCAAAATTCTCTCATCACCATCCAGGCACTGACCAACCATCCTGTTTGAGATATTTGGTTCCCTTTGTGAACATTACCTTGTTCCAACAGATCCAATAGTTTCAGATTCTTTTAAAGATTCTGTCTGTAAGTGTTCAATAATTCCTCACTTATAAGTCTACTAAATAGTAGGGGGGAAAAGAAACAAAAAAGCTAAGCAAGAGTAGACAAAATATCTTGGTTAGTCAAATCCATTTTCTTCCATTTTGTTAGTTTTCTCTCCTTTCCCAAAACCAAAAAAATCATAGAACCTCAAATAAAGTGAAATCCCAATCATATGGGAATTTTTAAAATTAGGCTCTAATTCCCCATCTCCTGT
>VZUA01013565.1:22929-34388 GCA_013401035.1 Horornis vulcanius | reverse complement strand
GTACTAAACAGTATTAAAGAGCTGTGATATGTCTCTCTAGCCACAGGAGTCAAGCCTAGTAACTAGACAATTTCTTGAGCAGGGGAAAACCTATGCTCCAGTTTCTCCTCAAAGGAATTCATAAACATTTTTATGTGAAAAACTCATTGATGAAACAATTCTGGGGGCAGATATTAGGAGTTTCATAATCTTGTCATGTTCACTGCATTTTGCATCCTTTATTTCCCCTAATTAATCTTGGATCCTTTTCAGCAAAGCAGGACACCTTTAGCAAGAGAGATCAAATGGCTGATAGCTCTTGGATTATACCACACACCTGAAAGAAATTAAAAACAAAACTAAGAAAAGGGAAGGACCCACTTTGGCCTGAAATAGAGAATTAACTTCGCATTTTCTTCACTGTACTAGCCTACTTCATGGTAGAATGTATCCTCATTTTCTGTTTTAAAGGATGAAGCATACTAGAGTATGAGGCAAATTAAGCTTTAGTTTTATAAGGATCTGCAGGACTCTGAATGAGTGGATGGAAGAACCTCCCTGCAGCATAAGTTGGCTAAAGAAGGTTTGCCCCTCAGGTGCCTCTAGGCAAACCTGTTTCTGTTTGGCTGATTTAAGCATTTCTTCCTTGGGACTCATGAGTCATTAAGAGCGTATCCCAAAACATCTGCCCTGTGCCATGGGCTGTGGAATCTACTCTGATAGCCAGATGGAAAAGTTAAGTGAAACTTACTAGGCCTTATTTTGTGCCTAATGAGATGTAATGCCTTAAAAAAGTTTATGGCACTAGATCCAGAAAAGGGCTTGTACAGTATCTAACATTTGGGTTTTGTGTCCCAGGCAAAGAAACCCTTTGGGAATGTGAAGGCTTCTGGTAGTCTGTATGGGGGAAAAGTCTGATCTCTCAGTGTGGGATTTAAAACAGTCTACATATTGGTCATAGAAAAACGTGAGCATGAGAATGTATTTTAAGTTTTGCGCCCTTCTGGAACAAGGTGTGTGGAGCGTAAGTAGGGACATCTGTCTGTGCAGTCTTTCCTTAACCTGCACATATGAAAATAGCTCATGCAACACAGTGAGCCATTGTTCATAAAACATATCCACCAGTTAAGAAGATAATGCTAATTTTTCATAGTGTGTGCTGTTTACATCACTTCCTCAGCTGTTGTGAGTTCCAAGAACAAATTCCTACTAAAGCCATAGACAGAACATGAGGAAAGCGCCTACAGACTGACATTTTTAGAAAAAACAGTTTCCCTTCGTTCTGAAGCTGTGCAGCAGTGCAGCAAGGCATTTGGGATTCCTTGTGCAGAAGAGAAAAGGATATTATTTGGTAGCCTAGCTGCTAGGGTACAGAATTAGAGAGATTAAGGTATGTACTCTAAATGCTTGCTTCTCTGATCTGTTCATTACTTTGTCTACAGTAGAGCAGTTTCAAGAGGAATGAATGAAAAAGTTACTTATGCCTTTATGGCTTGGTGATGGAAGGTGTGTTTTTGGACACTGACAAGCTGAAAACATCCATTGTTTTCTAGGTGAATGATTTAACTATTAAACTGCTGATTAGTGTTTGCTACCCTCTTCTCTGTCAACTCTTAAAATAGGTTAAGAGCACTAGCCCATGTTTTATGCAAAGCAGTCTCTTTGAGAAGCCTTTTCATGACCAGGGAGCCCCAAGGGGCAGAAAGAACATCTGTCTGCTTTTTGGGTGCCTGTCCCCTAAATGATGTCAGGTGAAAAAAGCCCAAGCTTGGGTTCCAGCTGGACATATGTGGGAGGACTGAGCTGGTGAGACTGAAGTAGTTCAGGGCAGGACTGGGAGTATAGTTCCTTGTGCCTGGGGAACTGGAAAATCAGATAGGGAGGCAGCTTGTAATTGCAGGTGCCTGTGGATAGAGCAGCTGTTGAACAAGTTGTTTTAAATAACAAGTTTGAACCTGAACAATACAATTCTGCTTAATGCTTGCTTATAGGATTTCATTACATTTAGTCCATGCAACCTAATTAATGCAGTTAGTTTTCTTCAGAAACATTTTAGTATATTTTTTAATTAGAATTTGTTGGTGATGGGATTTTTTTTTTCCACAAAAATTTATACTTTCTCATATTTGAGGATGGGTTAGGAAGATTGAGCTAGGGACCACTTTTCAGCAACATGGACATGCACAGGGACACGGGAGGGACACCTGCAGTGTATTAAAAACAAAAATCCTTTTGGCATCATAACAACCCTATACAACAGTCCAAGCTGGGAACTGGCTGGCTGAAAAGCAGCCTTGCAGCAAAGAGGAAGGTGTATCCAAAATCAGATGTTTGTGCTTCTGATGGACAATGGGCTGAGTTTGTGTGAGCTGTGTTCCTGTGTTGTGAGGACATCTACCCACAGACTGGGCTGGGTTTAATCTGTCCTCAGCTGCCTAAACTGAGGGTAAAGAGAAAACAACCAGAATCTTCTCAGAGATGTGCAGTAGAGCAATGGACACAACTTAGAGGAAGGCAAACTTCAGACAGATGCAAGAAAATCAGTTATTCCAAATGAGACCAGATAAGCACTGACACAGTTTGCCTGGAGAGGCTGTGGCTTGTCCATTTCTTGGAGATACAAACTTGACTGTACATGGCCCTGGACAGCCTGCCCTGGCTTAGAAGTTGCCTCTGCTTTCAGCACGGGTTGCTGTCACAGGTTACCCTGGCACTTTGAGCAGGAGTCACACCAAATGGCCTTGAGAGGTCCAGTCCAGGCTTGGTTACTCTTTGATAACTATTATTTTCTTGGATTAGGCACAGTGTCTTGTACACAGACCTGAACTAGTTTTAGGTGATTCAGTTTGGGAACAGATGGTTTCTCTGCAGTAACTAAGCTTGGTCCCATTTGGGCAACTGGATTAGTGCTCAGTACCAGACTTGATATCGTATTCAGGCCAGCTGCTTCACATCCGTACACGGTGAGCACGCAAGGAGTACAGACATACCCAGTCACCTTCCGTGCCACTCTCCAGGTGCAAACATCTTTAACCAGAGCTATCCATAACAGGGAACCATCATTATGTGGTTGAACAATGTCAGACAATATACTACAGTACCAAAAAACCCTTTTCCTAGCTTATTTCTTTCAAATTTACACATCTGCTGGTGTAATGGCTTTTTCCCAGCACATGCTTTCTATAGATCTATATGATTAAGAGAGTAATTAAGGCTGAGCTAGAAGGGCATATTAATAAACAAGTGTCTTATTTTGACAATGACTGCTGCCTCCAGACAGGAAGAATTTACACTGAGGTTTTTTCCCTTCACTACTATTTTTACACTCCAAGTATTTTTCAACAAGGAGGTTTTCAGTTTAAGGGCATGGACACTCACCTAATGTATCTCATTGATACTAATAACCCTAATTTTTGAGTAGGTCATGTTTGTAGGGTAACTTTCAACATTATTATACTTTATACCTCTATAATATCTATAAACAACAAAATATTTTTAGTCAGTTTTCACTTTGTAGCCTTTCAAGAGAATTAAATCAGTTTGAAAAAGAAAAGCTTGTTGAATTTAGTAAGCTTATTAATGATGGTGAGGGTTAGATTTTTGCAATGAAAAATTGCATTTACTATATTTCAAAAAGGTTTTACTGTATGAAGAATAATATGATATATATAACTAGAAGTAATGGGAGGAAATTAAAAATAATTTAAACTTCCTGAAAATGAGTTCTATTAGACTGTAGAATAAGTTCCCAGGGGAAACTGTAGAAGGCTCATTATATGACTTATTTAAAGCTAGATTAGATGAAAAGCCTAAAGGGAGCAAGCTTGGGCTGTTTCCTGTAAGGTTGAAGGAGATTACCTCAGAGGTATTTTTTTCTTCTGAAATATTTTATTCTGATGTGGTCTTCGTGAGTCTTGTACATTCGTATGTGGGAATGTTCTGTAGGTACTCTTTCTACAATACTTCTGTGTGATTTTAAAAGTTAAGGAGTTGTAGGAGTTTACAGGTCTTTTTACTGATACATATCACACTGACTGTGAGTAAAACCAGTATTTTTTAAAAATAAAACATCAGGAATAACTTGACAAAGGTAAAAGTGTGTG
Source organism: Horornis vulcanius (assembly GCA_013401035.1). NCBI lineage: Eukaryota > Metazoa > Chordata > Aves > Passeriformes > Scotocercidae > Horornis > Horornis vulcanius. The sequence continues at coordinate 30,306 of VZUA01013565.1, read as the reverse complement.
GATGCTTCATTAATTTTTCTTTTAGAGTTAGAAATTTGCTGATAAGGTGGTTGTCTTTATAACCTTGACTCTGCATATCCATGAGTGGTCTGAAAGTTGTGATCGTGATGCTTTGTCCTGTCCTTAGGAAACAGCCCCTGGTGAGCCCAGTGTGTGTTCTGTGTGCTGGGGTGACCTCAGGCCATTGCCAGGGCTGAGCCACAGTTCCCATGGGTACACGAGGGAGGTTTCTGTGAAGCTGCTCTGTAAATGCCCAGATATATCTGTTCTATCACTCTCTGTGTCAGTGGCTGTACAGCTATTCCGTATCGAGTGGAATAGCCCCAAAGTGAAAGGATGTGAAAGAACAGCAGCATAGGCATTACTGAGTGGCTGGCTGGTTTTCTCACCTGCTATTCTGGCAAGAGCAGGACTCTACAGTTTCAAAGACGTTTCCTGTCCATTTTCCATGTATATACATGGAAACTCTGCAACATTTTTTTTAATTCCTAACGTAGTCTTCATTATAAACTCATAAGTCATATATGATCTGAACTTTCCTTATTTGTGTTTTTTACTTACACAAAAGGACATAGTTTCTCCTACAGTGGCTTTAGAAAAGATTTTGTACTAAACAAAAGAATTTACTGGTCTTTATTGTACTCTATTTGATTTTTTTGGCAAGTACTCAATCAGGATGGAAACTCTCAAATTAACTAAAGAACCAGTGGCCTATAAATTTGCAGTTCTACAGTGTCAATCTGCAGTATTTGCTCCAACAAGTTATGATTTGATAGCTGATGCCAAAGGTAGGGTAGACATTCATTTAATTTTGGATCATTAGATCCAAAGCTGTCGTGGTGGTTATGGCACACTGTTATTTTTGTCCCTGTCAAAACCAATGAAAATTGTACTAGTGATTGGCTTAGCTGACCAGAGATGCTCAAAACAGAAGATTGATGATGAGCTGGACCATGCACAGAGTGTTTCAAGGGGAAATTAAGTTTTAGTTTGAAATATATTTAGTTAGAATTTGCATTAATGTTACCATATAATTGCAATACTTTGATAAAGAAAGACACCTGTAGTTTATAGTACATCTAAATGATTCATAGATTATTTCTTATTCTGTACTTGGAATGATTTTCTTTGGCCAATAGTTATGTAAGTCCAGTTACTGTAATACAACAAATATCTTCATCACCAGAGACTATATTGTCATCCACTGCAATCATCATGCATGGCACGTGCACAAACAGGTTTCCTTAAAATTGTGATTAAATCTCACCACTTCAGTGATACTGCTAGATGAACTTTCTGATTTTACTGGGTTTGCATGGCATGGTTTTGGTAGTGGGTGGACTACAACAATGGCTTCTGTGAGAAGCTTCTAGAAATTCCCCCATGTCCAGCAGAGCCCATGTCAGCCAGCTCCAAAAAGGACTTGCTGCTGGCCAAGGCTGGGCCAGGCAGGGATTATGGCAGCACCTCTGACAGGGTTCAGGGGAGAAAAGTTACTGCACAGGAGCCAGGAGAGAGGAGTGAGAAAATGTGAGAGCAGCAACCCTGCAGACCCCAGGGTCAGGGCAGAAGGAGGGGCAGGAGATGCTCCAGGCCCTGGAGCTGAATTTCCCCTGCAGCCCTGGTGCAGCCCCTGGTGCAGCCCCTGCAGCCCATGAAGGCTCATGGGGGAGCAGAGATACAGGTGCAGCCCCTGGAGGATCCCACAACAAAGCAGGGGGATGTCCAAAGGAAGCTGTGACCCTGTGCTCCTGTGCTGGAGCAGGCTTCTGGCAGGACCTGTGGGGGACCCATGCTGGAACAGCCTGTCCCTAAAGGATTGCATCCTATGGGAGGCACAGACCCATGCTGGAACAGTTTGTGCAGAGCTGTAGTCCATGGGAAGGACTCATGTTGGAGAAGTCCCTGGAGGACTGTATCCTGTGGGAGGGACCCCACACTGGAGCAAGGGAAACTGTGAGGAGCCCTGAGGAGAAGGAGCAGCAGAGATGAACTGTAATGAACTGAGATGAATAGAGATGAACAAGTGAAGAACTGACTTCAGCCCCCATTCCCCATCCTCCTGTGAAAGAAGTTGAGAGTGGAATAGAGGGAAGGTGTTTAAAAGCTTGGTTTAATTTCTCATTATCCTCCTCTGATTTAGTTTGTAATAAATTCAATGAATTTCCCCAAGTCAAGTGTGTTTTGCCCATGATGGTCACTCCTGAGGCATCTCTCCCTGCCCTTGTCTCAGCCCAAGAGTCTGTCATTATAATTTCTCTCCCCTGCTCTGCAGAGGAGGGTAGTGACAGAGGGACTTTGGTGGGAACATGGGACCCAGCCAGACTCAACCCACCACACTGAGATTTATTTGAACAACTCTCTTCTTCTTCTAATTACTGTTTTAATTTAATTTTTCTTTTAGCTCAGAGGTTGTCCCATTTCTTATATTGAAATCTGCTATGAAATTTTTGGTTTCTGACAGAAGATACTTGCAGAGTTTTTCAGTTTAAATTGCTCACTAGCCTTTTAAACATTTCTCCACATTTTTATCTACCTGCTTGGGCCACTTCGGGATTGTGTGTTTTAAAACTGTGTGCTCATAATGAGACACTGGCAAAAATGGGATATTAATCTGTGCAAAATTACAAACCTGGGAGGTACAGATGAATAATGTTGTAGTCTCACTATATTAGGGATATTGTTTCTGCAGAACGTTTTTGCCCACTATTTAATGGTAACAAGCAAGTTGGAAGCAATGGCTTGAATGAGTAGGAAAGAGATTCAAATATTGACCAGGCAGCAAAATGTTTCGATTTCATTAAGATACATCTGGCCACCAGGTGGAGACTTTGCTTTACCTTTTCCCAAACCAAAGCTGCAAAAGAAGATATCAGCCTAAGAAGCCATTTGCACAAAAATAAAATAATCCCATTTATTTTCCAGGTCTTCCTGTAGATAATTCTTGCAAAGAAAAGTTTCTCAAGCTGATCTGAAGTGGCTAAGCCTTCATTCTTTGAAAAAAAACAAAGAGAAGCATAGAGTATAAGATTTAGCAATATATTGCTGAATTGTTTCATGAAATAATGGAATTTGCTAAAGTTAAATATGTTCTATCTGCTTGATTCTTCTTTTTAAGTGGCAGAGAATTGACCAATCTCGAATTATTGTCATTAAAAATGACCTAGTTATAAAAACTCTTTGGCCTTTAGAATTTGTAGCAGGTTTAAATAACATTTATCTTTGTGCAGCATAGTTAATAGCAAAGACATAATTGCATGCTTTTCTGTAAGTGGAAGTCCCTAAATGCAAATACTAATAGACAGTGTCATCTATAACAATCTGCAAATTTATGGAGGAAATTGGTTTTCCAGGCTATCTATTTATTAATATGGAGGAGAGTAATATTAAATTGGAACTCCACCATATTTCTTTACATTTTTATACAATGAAGAGGCTTCAGAAAGAGATGAGGACCCATTGCCCTGTAACTAATCTGTCTGCAGAGAGTTCCAGTAATGGGGCAGGAACATAAAGCAGTTTTTCTTTTCTGATCAGCAATAATATTTTCCAGCTACAAACTAGTTGGGAAGGAGAGATGTGTGAGTAAATCTGGGGGCTGAGTTGCAAGTGAATAAAGGAAATAAAAGGCTGATACTATGAATCAGATGATTTTGTGCAGGAGTGTGTCAAAAAAAAACCCCCAAAAAACAGTATGAGTTGATCTTGGAAAGGTAAAAAAATCCATGTAGATCTGGTTTAAAAGGGTGCATGTGGCAGTACTGAGTGACAGAGCAATGAAAGCTACAGTCAGGTGAGGAATGAAGCTGGTGGCAGGTAGAGGGGTCTCAGGGATTCCAGCACTATTCTGCTACTCTGCACTTTAGTGTGCTTAGTTTATTCCCTGGTTTTTGTCCTGAAGACCTTTGGCAAAGAAGGGATGCCAACCCTGTAGCTGCTTTTGGCATATTCCATCTGCAGATAACCTGAAAAATGCTTATTTGAAAAAAAGAACAAATGAAAGCCTAAGCCAGGGCTGGTGGCATCTGCTTTGGGCCTGGGGATAAACACAATATTTGTCTGTTGCAGTGAGAGGGAGTTGTGGAATGGAAAGAGATGCTCTTGTAGAAAAATGGTTATTGTTAAAAAAAAAATGAAAATGAAATAAAATTAAATAAATACTAGAAAAACAGTTTTAAAGGACTTTTGGGATCAAGTAGTGCATGGGAGTTGGACAGTTGAGGAATTTTCTACAGATTTTGATTTGCTCTAGATTTGGTACAGAACCTGGAGGTACTTATAAAGCTGTGAGGGTACCCAGTGAATTCTGCTGGGATTACTGCTGCATCTAAATGTGTTTCTAGGCCACACATCCCTTGTGTGCTGTGGAAAAGATTCAGGGTGCCTTAGGCAGTCTGGTCTGGATGGGCTTTCAGTTTTCAGTTCAGAACTATTTTTTTTCCCCTATTATCCACGTCTATCTTCTGTTTTTTTTCCTTGAGATAGAGAACAAATTTTGGAAAGGTGTTTCATCTTAATTTGAATTCATCACATTGATTTATTCATCATGGCTAATTGACCATTTGGCATTAGAAATATGGATCTTTAGTTTTATTATGAATTTGCCTTTTTTATCTTCCATACATTGATAGTGTTTGGTGCTTCTCACTTTGTCTTTTGAGGGCGTTCATTATGAATTATTAGCAAAATGATTCACAAAGACTAAAAAGAAGAGTCCCATAATTAACACTAGAACTGTGCTTTAGTGCTGTTTGTAGATGAGGGATGTGTGGCACTCTGAGGGCAGGTTCTCCTGGAGTGGACCATTTGTTCCGTATGGATGCATAGTTCCATGTGATTAGAAGGAGGAGAATCTAGCACTCAAAATAAGCTCTGGAAACTGTCTGATGTCCCTCATTTGTGAGAGGCAGCTCATTGGATTCCACTGTTAGTGTGTAAGTGGGGGAAAGATTGTGCTCACATCTGTAAGGTTCATCCTCATTAGATCTGCTACGGTGGTGCAATCCACAGGTCTTCAAGGTGAGATTTTGATTATATTACTGAGATTTGATTTATAAAAGAGAACTGTTACATAATCTGCAGGTTTAAATGTGTCCCTTAATATTTTCCTTTCTTTTTGAATTTATACTATTTTTTTCTATGTGTTTCAGAGCAAATGACTTTCAGCAGGTTCTGTAAAGGACAGTGAGGTTGGTAGAGCTTATTTAGTGATTGGCCATTATACATAAGCCAAAGAATAGCATTAATTGCAGCAAAATATTAAGCCCCTTATTGAGATTTTTTTTTTTTTTTTAATACAGCTTTGTGATTTGTTGAAACAAATCAGACTAACATAGACTGTCATGGACATTATTTGCATTTGATCAATTCATGTGCTGGCCTAAGCTGCTGAACTGTTCAGTCTGAAGGTTCCCACTATTGTCCTTGTTCCTGTAGATATCACAGAGGAGAAGATTAAGAGCATTATAACTTTAACATAAAACTCAGAAGCAATATAATAGGAAAAGATAGTCTACGTACAAAAAAAGGAAAATTTGCATGGGCTTACTTTTATCCAAACATTTGACCTCCAGCTTAGATGACTTAAAAAGGAGGAAGAAAAACTTGTACCCTTTTGTCCTGGTGCAGCAATCTAAAAGTTAACACACTGGGAAATATTTCTCCCTAACTCTGAACTGGATGCGCAATTTTTTTTTTTAAATTAAAATCTTCATTTCTCATTCCAACCCCGTGATGGTCAGCCTACTGTCCTGTTGGAAAATAATAATATTCTGCATTTATTCAGCATTCCTCATCGAAATATCTAGAAATCTGCTTTTCTGATATATCAGTTGTTTCACTGTTCAGATCTTCCACTGTCTCTTTCTGTAAGAAGCTCTGAGTTTGAACTGTCTTCAGAGCACTTGACAGCTCTGTCTCTGGTTGTATCTTGGATCCTGTGTTCTGTCAAGTCCCCTTGACCTGGCTTTTTAAACCTCCCTGAGGTTCAAACACTCGTTTTGCTGGTAACATCCTCACAGTAGTTTATGATTTTATCACGCCGTCCTTCAGGAGAAGGACATTTAGAGTTTTGGTTTTTGACATATATACTAGAGCTGAGTCCATAGCAATATAAAGTAAACTGAAGGAATGCTTAAATCTGAATCCCTCTAAAAGTCTCAAAGCATAGACATATGCCACTTCAGGTTTTTAGAATGTAGCTTTATCTGGTTGTGATGAATTTCCCAGTGCTGAATACAGAATTGATGGCTGTGGAAATCACTTTTGGCTGTGCAGATCTTGCCACTGGAAGGTTAGAGGCACCTAAGCAGGAAGAGGGATTGAAGGCATCACTTTTTGTACATTTATTGTTTTCACTGTTGTTAAAGAAAAGTTTCAGTTCCAAGAGGATGGCTCACAATTTTATGTAAATTCTTATATTCAAATAAGGGTACAGTTTGATTCAAGAATGATTGTATCAAGTAAAGAAAGTTCTGCAGGAGTCCAGCAAAAAGTACGCAGGTAGCAACTTTGCAGTCATCCTCTCCACCCACAAAATTGGATCTGCAGGGATTTGAATGTGCTCACCTTGTTTCAATCTCTGTTTATTTGAATCCGTTATGTATTTTATATTTCTTATTCTGACAAAACAATCAAACAGAATGGGAATGACATATTTAAGGCTGGTTATAGTAGGTGGTGTAAAAAAGTGAGTTAGTCTGGCTACTAAATAATTTTAATAAAGAACAGCATTGCTTATTTTTATTTTATGGTCTCCTGAACAATAACAACAGTCGCTTCTCCACTGTTTTCTTTTTCAGTGAAAGCAAATGTTCTGGAGAACAAGGTGGGAAAAAACATCAGACGTATGGAAAAAATTATGCTAATATTCAAAACAATCATTTGCATGTCACTGCTGTATAAAAAATGCTTCCTTCTTTTTCTGTTTGTTGTGGGTTTTAGTTTTTTTTTTACGATATAAAACATCTATCAAGTAAACAGGAAAGGAAAACTGTCTTTTTCTGAGTGGTTTCATTTCCAGTGTTTCTTCAGCTTCCCCTCAAGGGTCAGACTCAATAAACAGCTGTGCACTATGTGTGAATAAAATCAGCGTTGCAGAACCGCATAGCACACCAACAGAAAAAGGTTTTAATTCTTTTCTTTTTGAGTGTAACTGGGACACTTATGAGTTTAACTTTTCTCATTCCAGTATTTACTCTTGGTGCTTGCACCAAGGAAGAATTCAAAACAAGAAAACAGCTGGAGCCTTTTCTTTACACTTCACCTGCTATTCACATCAATAACCCTCCAGAACACAAATGTGCTGGCAAGTCACACACAATTTTCACTGCACCCACTTTCGTGTGGAGAACAAAAGTAGCTTCATCATCTCACTCA
>VZUA01013564.1:25650-37431 GCA_013401035.1 Horornis vulcanius | reverse complement strand
GAGTTGTTTCTATCTCCACTTAGTAATTTATGTGAGTGCTTAAAATAATTTTGTGAAATCACTCTGATTAGCACTACATCAAAATGTCTGATAAAACAATGACTTTGTTTTACTAAATTAAAAGGATTTTAACTAAATTTAAAGGATTTTAATCAGAATTGATTATATTTTATGAACTTGGACTTTGATGAGGAAAGGAATGTAGTTTTCTTACCAAAAGATCAGAATTGCTGTATACAGCTGTAAAAAAACACTCATAAGGGCATCAAAGAATAATATTGTTCTCTGTCTTTTGTTAATACACAGAATGTGGAATTCCAATTTGCATTTGCATCACTTGGCAAACCTGCTGTAAAAACAAACTCAACACCACCATTCCTCTTTTTTAAAATATTTTGTCTAGTTGTATTACCAGAGATCTTTGTCAGAGATCTTTGCTTGAGGTCAAAGAGGCCATTGTATTGCCTGTATTCATAAAAGGGTAAATAATCTAACAGAAGACACAGAAAACTGACATGAGTTGAAGGTGTCTCCTTTACTCTTTGCCAGTTCTTTCCAAATTGAATGCAGATGTATTTAGGGGAAAAGTGCTGATGACAGGAATGATCTCAAAATGAAGATGTACAAGAGCAGCCCGTACAGCGACAATAATTTTAATCCAGGTGATATAAATAACTGAAATTAATTTCCCTTAGCCTCCAGACTAAACTCTTTTAGCCTAAAGGAATAAGTGCCACAAAATGAGTTGGAACAAATTAACAATAAAATATTTTTGCCCAAGTCCAAGGTTTTAACTAAGGATCAAACTTGATAAAACTATTGCCACCATTCTGATCAGCACAAAGAAATGCCTTATAACCATCCTGTTTGCCTCCTAAGATAAGGTTTCACTAACAAATAAAATTGCCATTTATCCTTCTTACTTGATGAATATTCATATTAAGTTGTTACAAAGATTTCAAAAGCCAGTGACTCCCTCACACTTTGCCTAAAATGGAGATAGTTCATTGAAGGTTTTTTGGTACATCACAGGACTGAGCTACATTTCTTTTATCAAGTAAAATAAAACCCATAGAAACATATATGAAAGTTCTTTAATACAGAAGAATTCTTACTTGAAGTGCAACACTATGTGTTGTTTTCTCTCTATATGGTGTACTTTCCACCTCTGTGTTAACAGTAACACTTATATATTGTTTAAGAAAACATTTTGTGAATCACATTTGTTACAGGGGCTGCATTTTTCAGTTTATATAGAAAATACAAAATAAATGCAAAAAGTTGATCTACCCAGGATCCAGGTGTATCTGCACCTAAACCATCAACACTCAAGAACAAACTTATGTGAGGCAGAGATTCCAGAAGGAATCAATATAAAAAATTTGTCTGATGCTAGTGGCTTGCTCTTTGTCTCCATGTCATTAGGGTTAGACTTGCTTGAAATTCTTGTAACAGCACTTGCTAACAGAAGACAGTATCAGACCATGAGCAGCAAAAGGAAAATAGGAGTCTCATTTCTTCTCATGTAAATCTGACATCATGCTGAATATTGCTACATTTTTCACATCACAGTGACTGCTGAATCATGGGAAGCAGATGAAATGAAGGGAGAAAAATATATGTAGCCCAAGCTGCAGACTGTTATCCTTCACAGGGGGGTTACTCATCTGAAAGGCCTATGATTGCTTATCTTATCCTTATGTGAGAATGAATAAAGCATGGACAATACCACCTCAGAACAGAACAAAAAATCGAAAACTTTTTTTGATTTGAATGAGGGAGAGTGAAGAAAAAAATACCCAGTTTTTATGAATCTGCTCTTTATCACAGGGCACAGAGTATTCTGTAAAATTTGTTTTAAGCATACCAGGTTAAATTAGAGACACAGGAGTCAAACAAACATGTAGAGTTGCTTTTTCCTCTATAAAAAAAGTCCCTTAGATGTTACCTTCCCAGAATATAATTGTACCTGGACAAGTACTCTCTATTTTCTTAATTACAACTAGTAAATTGGATTGGTGTTTTAAATGTAGAGTAGTTCAAATCAATGTTTTTTAATGTCATTTGACTACTTTGCCTATGGACAAAACTAAACTATAACACATTGTGAGCAAATAATTTTACCATCTGAAGCACAGCCCTGAAAGGACAGCATAGCAGACTCTTCAAAGGTTTTGGGAACCAAAACATGAAATCATGTCAGAAATCAGAGTAACTTGACCTAAGTACAGAGAGAGTTAAGGAGTTCTTCCTAAAATGGGAAGAAGCCTTCTGTAGATAGAGGGATCTTTCCCCTGGGTTCTAGTGTCATAGGGTTGAGATGAAGTTCAAAGTCAGACAAAGTCAATATCTTTGACCTTCTCTTAGCAAAGCAAACATTAATGGTGGGTGTCAGTAACAGTTCAACAGCAATGAATGTTTTCCTTAAAGGACAGGGTAGAGTCAGGGACTTTGCTCTCCCTTTCCGATGGTAAGCTTGTTCCACTGCTGGAAGACTGCACTTTAAGTCATCTCAGAAACTGAATGATGCCAATATATTAGTGTGGCAAGAGTAGCTCCATGGGCATGGAAAATGCAGAAGGAAGGATTTGGATCTTCTCAGTCTTGTAGTTACTGAATACAAAAGCCAAGTTCTCTCCTTATGTCTGTATATCCTGAAAGAGGAAAATCTTTTGAGAAGTTATCCTTTCATGCTGATTCTCCATCTACTTTTTCTTCATCATTTGCTTAAACAACTATTTCTTCATGGTGATTTTTTTCTGAGTTGATACTAAGGTTTGATACAGACATTTTTGTAGAATTTCTTCTATGCCCTCTGTCCTTTTTGGTTTTTACTTGCTAGTTTTTGCTAGTTTTGCTTGCTTTTAAGCACACGTTTTGTCCCTATAGCCTTGATTTTTATTATAAACCTTTCATGTAGATCTTCTGAAACAATTATAAGCTTTGCCTTTCTAAGATTTTGATTTACCTTTACATTTAGTAAGTAAGAACCATCTTTCTCACTAAATATGCATTCTGGGTTTTTGGGATATTTTTAAGGCTTTTTTTTTTTTTTTTTTCAGATCATCTATAGTGATGGTCTGTGCTTGTGGCTCTCACTTATAATGTATAAAGGCTTCATCAAATGGTTATTCCAATCTCAGGGGGCAGCTGTCTCTGCTATAATTCTCAATAAATGCAGACCAAATGACATTGGTTGCTGCTGCATTCAGTTCTGTTTGGCAGAGCAAATGCTGTCTTCATGTTCAGAGTATTTCTAATCTTATTTCTTTACAACTTCAGTCTAGACTTTTCAAAAATAAAATGCCTGTTCAACAGCAGGACAGAGTTTAGTGCTGTACTTGCTTTTATACTACATGGAGCCTTTGTTTCTTAAAAAAAGTGCTGTTTCCTGCTTCATTTTACTTTTGTCTCAGAGTCTCTTTGAAACAGTCACTTTTTTGACTTCATGTTGCATATTCCTGTGAGGCTAGGCTTTACAAGTTCACTACTATAGTGGTATTGTCTTGCTTTTCTTCCAAGAAATTTATCTGTTTTTGTGCTGCTGTCAGAATAACTGAGGTTGGAAGCCTCAAAGCAGGGTCAGCTCTAAGCTCAGACCAGGCTGCTTGGGGATTTGGCCAGTTGGGTCTTATAAGCTTCTAAGGACACAGATCATGCAAACTCCCTGGGTAACCTGTTTTGTTGCTTTTCTGCCCACATAAAGGGAAAGTTTATTATGGCTGAACTTCTTGTTTCAATTTACATCCATTTTCTTTTGTTCTTCTGCTGAGCGCTGCTGAAGATACTGGCCTATCTGCTCAGTTACCTCCACATAGCTTCTGCCAGACTGGTCTCAGATCTTCCTCAAACCCAGCTCTCCTTCAGGCTAAATAAGGTCTATTATCTTCTCAGGACAAATGCTCCAGCCCCCGATCATCACTCCATCTTACTGGTGTCATTTCCCTATTGGGTAGGGTGTGTCTGAGGAAACTGGACGCACTACAGTGTTCTAGATGTGGCCTAAAAACTGTCAAGTAAAAGTGAATAATTCCTTCTGCTAATACATCCCAGGAAAAGCTGTCAGCCTTTGATGTGAGGACATGCTGCTAGCTTATATTCATTTGGTCTACCAAGGCCTCAGACCCCTTTCTACAGAGCTGCTCCTTCCCAGTATCCTAGTAGGCCCAGCTTGTATCAAATGTTTCTTCCATTTGAAGGATTTGGCATTTCTTCTTGCTAAAATCCCACTGGTGCTTTTCTCCACCTGTCTACAACTTTTTCCTGCTTTTTCCAGCTTCTTCACTTCCAATCAAACACCATAGGGCTTCCCCACCTTCTGTGCAGTGGGGGTTTCAGTCTCTCTGCTGAGTCTCTGTCATCTTCCCAGACACTGTATTCCTGATCTTTGTTCCGCATCTCCTTAACGCGGCAACCTGGCTCCTCCGCAAACGCACGGCTGCTGCAAGTGAGGACGTGGCATCCCACAATGTCAGCCTTCAGGCTCCCTCCACAGCCCTGCTGGGGACAACCCTCCTCTTCCCCAGATGCAGCTGCTTGACACTCCCTAATCAGAAGACAGCCAAGATAAAAGATGTATACGGGTTTTAGGGCAAACAACTGAATAAATATTTAGCAGCTGATAGATTTCGTTGAAGAAAAATTGTGGAATAGCCACCCTTCCCCAGCAACAGTCACTCTAAAGTTTTCACAAGACTGTCAACAGGTCCCCAATGATGTTAGAAGAAGGTCTCAGAAGACACAGAAGAAGAACCTGGAAACTACTCTGCAAACTATCGTGTCTCTCAGCTTCAGTTTTGCATATTTTAACAGCTATTGTTCATGTTAAAGTCACATTCTCCTAGCAATCTCCTTCTCCATTTTGGGTTTCTGATTCTTCCTACAATTCAGTCTTGAATTAGGGTTTTGATAAAACATCAAAATTACTTAACTTGACAGCTCAAATCTGTTGCAAATGCTTGAAAAGTTTCATCCTCTCTTTAAATTTTCATAAGAAACTGGTATTTTTTAAAAGACTCTTTCTCTCTAGGAGTTCTGTTTTCCTAAAATATCTGTAGTACAGGCTGATAACTACTTTATACCATTTCACTTTCCTGCAATAATAAATGCTTCTCATACCTCTGGCTCAAGAGTACATATATAAAAAGGAAAACATCTTCTACTTTTTTTTTTAAGTTGATTTATTCATCCTTATGAAAATATGAATTTCATGCTCAAATTTTCTGCTGTACTTCTGAGGAATTTTTACTACAATTATTTAGCTTATTAGTTACTAGGCATTTAATAACTCACCAACCTTCATGTTTTAGGAAACTGTTCTTCCATTTCTTTAGACAGTGATCTGAGGGTGACTTGCATCAGATTATGGGACAACATAATACTGAGCAAATAAGCAACATAAAAATAAAAATATGAAGGTAAGAAATAAATATCTAAGTAGACCTCTCACAAGAAAAAAAATTAAGATCACAAAACTCAGGCAGTACTTTATTCTACTCCAGGCCTAAAAAGGTTATCTGTTCAGTGCAAATAGATGAGATAGAAAAAAATCACAGAAGGACATTTAAAGATATACATTTAGACTCTTGCCTGAAGTTGTAAGCAATACACTACATAGCCCAGAGTCACAAAGAAGGCAGATCGGATCAGAAAACTGATCCAGAAACTGATGTCATGTTTTCTGCTTTGAATACAGTGAATTGGTCACTAAACCCTATATTCTTTGGATATTTAAAAACTTTTTCAGTTTTAAATTTAGTTTCTTTAAAAGCAAAGTTCATTTGAGCACATTCAGGTCAAACATAATTTAGAAGGTTGTTTTGCTCACAGAATTTGTGTATAAAGGAAGAAGGTGAACAGCTTTCCAGACTCCTGGAGTATGTGTAACATATGTTCCTGACACAACTGGTGAGGGAGTCGACCAGGAAAGGGTCCCCACTGGACCTGTTGTTTTTGAACAGAGAAGGATTGGTAGGTGATGTTGTGGTCAGAGGCCATCTTGGGCACAACAACAGTGAAATGAGAGTTTTCAGTTCTCAGAGAAATGAGAGGGATCAGCAGCCTTGCCACCTAGGACTTCCACAGGGCAGACTTTGGCCCGTTTAGGAGACCTGTTGACAGGGTCCCTTGTGAGGCAGTCCTGAAGGGCTAAGGAGTCCAGAAACTGGCCATTCTTCAAGAAAGAAATACTAAAATACTGAAACAGGCCATCCTCATGTGCTGAGTGTTGAGATAGTGGGGAAGATGACCAGCCTGACTGAACAGAGAGCTTTGGCTGGAACTCAAGAAAATAAGGAAAGGCTGTGACCTTTAAAAGAAGGGGCTGGCAACTCAGGAGGACTACAAGGACATTGTGACGTTAAGCAGACAGAAAATTAGAAGGGCCGAAGCTCAGCTAGAACTTAATCTGGCTAGTGTCATAAAAGACAATAAAAACTGTTTCTATAAATACCAAGCAGCAAAAGGACGGCTAAGGAAAATCTCAGTGCCTTGTCTCAGTCTTGAACAGCAAGGCAGTTGTTTTCTGGGTACCCAGCCCCCTGAGCTGGGAGACAAAGATGAGGAGCAGGATGAAGCTCCCATAAACCAAGGGAAAATGGTCAGTGAACTGCTAGACCACTTAGACAGACCCGAGTCTGTGGAGCCAGATGGGATCCACCCAAAGGTGCTGAGGGAGTTGGGGGAAGTGCTCTCTGAGTCACATTCCATCGTTTACCAGCAGTCCTCAATAACTGGGGAGGTCCCAGCAAACTGGAAGCTGACAAATGGGACAGGATGCAGTTGTTATCTATCTAGATATCAGTAAAGGTTTTGACACCATTTCCCACAGAATTCTCTTGGAGAAATTGGTGGCTCACAGCTTGAATGGGTAAAAAACTGCCTGGATGGCTGGGCCTAGAGAGTACTGGTGAATAAAGTTTTATATCCAGTTGGTGTCTGGTCACAACTGGTGTTCCCATGACAGAGTGCTCGGGCCAGTTCTGTCTAATATCTTTATTGATGACTGTCTAACATCTTGTCCAACTTACATTGGATAGTAGGAATTTTTTTTTTCACTGAAAGGGTTGTCAAGCGTTGGAACGGGCTGCTCAGGGAAGTGGTGGAGTCATCATCCCTGGAGATATTTAAAAGATATGTAGATGAGACACTTACAGACCTGGTTTAGCAGTGGACTTGCCAGTGCTGCTTTAACGCTCAGATTTGATGATCTTAGAGGACTTTTCCAACCTAAATGAGTCTATGATCCTATGCTACTAAAATGAATACTCTAAAGGTCAAGGAGAAATATTGTAGAATATACACACCCATTCTCTAAATGAGTGCCAAGTTGCTAAGTATCTTTGCTTTATATAGAAAAAGAAATATTAGAAGCGTTGAAAATGACATAATGCTAGAGTTAGAGCCTGATTGGCAGATGACAAATGTTGAACACCCACTAAAATATTATTCTTTTTCATTTTGGTATTCTTCAAAGTTCTAAAAAGGATGCTTCAACCCAGCAGAAATGAAACATGAACTTCTGCACTTGGAGTGAGAAATGTTGCTTTTTTTAGTATTGATATAAACTGTATTTTTCAACTCCATTTTCAATTGTAGAGATGCTTAAAACACCATATAAAGACACTATATCATCAAGGAGCTATGGAAAAAAATGCTTATGTTTGGTTATGATGATCACACAAGACAAGTACTGAAGACAGTGATGCTTGGGGAGATTTTGTTTTATAATTTATCT
Organism: Horornis vulcanius; assembly: GCA_013401035.1. Lineage (NCBI taxonomy): Eukaryota > Metazoa > Chordata > Aves > Passeriformes > Scotocercidae > Horornis > Horornis vulcanius. The sequence goes on along the minus strand of VZUA01013564.1, from coordinate 29,696 downwards.
ATCCAAAGAAATTAAGTACTGATGCATTCATCTGTTTTCATTATGCTGGTTATGATAAGATTCATAAGCAATGCCCAGAGTAGTGAAATGTGACACAATAACCAAAGGAAACTCTGGAAAATGTATGCTTGAAATAGCAAGTACACTTAGCCTAGTAAATTCTTAACCCTTCTGCTTCCCTTCTCTGTGACCAGTGGTTTCTGCTGATGTGTCAGTGAGAAGAATACTGATTTTATCAGTGCCTCAAAGTGTGCTAATTACCTCATTTCTAAGAAATGTTATATTATGACTGGCAGCAGCTTTTTAGCATCCACTCTACTCAGTAGGAATTTCTTGGCAGAGTAGAGTTCTTGAAACATGTAATTAGCATTTCCTCTCATTATAAATAATTGTTCCTCATTTTCTACTAATTCTTTTCCAGGCTATTGATATATTTCCAGTAACAACAGACCAACCTGAGCAATCTGGGAGCATCTTTCTTATGAGGAGATACTGTGGAAGCTGGACCTGTTTAGTCCAGAAAAGAAAACTGAGAGGCGACCCCTTTAATGCATATAAAATATCACAAAGATGGGTGTCAAGAGGATGGTGTCAGACTCTTTGCAGTGGTGCCCAGTGACATGACAAGGAGTAATGGCCATAAATTAAAACACAAGGAGTTCCACCTCAACATGAGGAAGAACTTCTTTACACTAAAAGTGCTCGGGCACTGGAACAGGCTGAACAGGGAGGTTGTGGAGTCTCCCTCTCTGGAGACATTTAAAGCCCATCTGGACTGTTCCTGTGTCGCCTGCTTTAGGTGACCCTGCCTTGTCGGGTGGGGTGGACTAGATGATCTCCAGAGGTCCCTTCCAACCCTAAGAATTCTGTGAAATTGTTTCATGAGTCTTCCATATGCCAATTTTGTTATTGCTTGCATCCAATCCTGTGCCATTGGCTACACAGTATATTAAGGATATTAATGTTTGTGTTTAATGAGAGTTATATTTTAAACTTGTTTGGGAAAAGTGTATAATGCTGAGAATATTATTATTATCCATATCATACTTATTCTATCTTCTTTGTTTAAAGCTTTTATCTTTGGTACAATTTGAAATATTGAATAGGTTTCAGTTCAAGATGAAGACACCAAAAGTACTGTCTATATATTAGCTGAGTGCTTAAACCTCTAGTGTAATTAACAAAGATACAGTCAATACAGTCAACGGTTTCAGAGTTATTCAAGCAACCTTCCAGGGTGTGTGTCTGATGTGATTTGAGAAATATGAATGTGTGAGGTTTTTTTGAACTTTACTGTGCTTGGAGATACAGGAGAGGAAAAGTAAAAAGAAACACATTTAAGACTTCAACTGTATGAATTGTCGGCTACTACAGACATAATATCAAAAGAATTTCAAATCCCAGGCAGGTATTGTCAAGTTATTCAGAAGTAAAATAAATGATAATAAATATTTCAAGCTTAACTGCCTAATATTAGCAATCAGCATAAAGTTATTTTTCTATAAATTCATTATTCTTAAACTACAACAATTCAGCTTTTATAAATTCTTAGTTCATTTACTAAAATAAATGTCACTCAACATGATGAAGTTCACCCCACTTTGTTGAGCAATGGGTAATCACCCATTACTCAGAAATTCAGAATTTATAGTCTTAATGAAAGGAATACACTGCAGAAGAACCATGACTATTGTGAGTCATCATTTATATTGTGCAGTGAAGGTAAAGATGCTACATTTAATAAACTTATATCCTGTTCTATTTGACCCATGTCTTTCTACAGCCTATGGCCCAGATAAAATCTAGACCTTATGCTAATATGTTATATTGCCATTTCTCATTTTTTTCTTATTCATGAACACGGGTTCTGTGCAAATGGAGATATTTTCTAGTGAAACCTTGAAATCTAGTCCATTTCCTAGAACTCAGTCTTTCAGAAGATAAACTGAGTTATTTTCCTTTCTTAGTTTCTTCTACATTCTTTATCATCCTTGATTATATAACTTTTCTCACTGGTAATATTTGCTGACATTAAGTACAAGAATTATTGCCCTTTATTTTTTTCCAGGCTGCTCAATAACCACGTTGTGGCCATCTTGGCTGGCACTTTCTGTTCTTAATTAGGATTAAAGATATTTTGACTCATCCACAGTCTCACTAATGCTCTGTCTCTGGCCTGAAACGGTCTTTTATCACAGGTCTGATTATTTGCTTTGTCTTTTTGGAGAAAGCTGAAGAGTCAGGAAATAGTTCTTTTTGTGTATGTTGCAAATGGTTCCATCCACTTCTTATTTTTCTTCTTGCAGACATCTTTGATGTGTTTTTTTCTTCATTCCTCTTCATTTTAGACGTTCCTCTCCTTGGCACAGCCCTTCACGGGAACTTTAGTGTGGCTTCATTGGTCTTGCTTGCTAAATTTCATTGTCTATCTGGTGATTGACTCTTTCAGAAGAAAATTGAACACACATGTGCGTGTGATCGATCTTAGTTGTCAAGACTGAGAGCTAATATCATGCTTTCACTATTTGCAGCTCTTTCTTGACAACTGACCAGTACAACACACTTGGGTTAAGATACTCTCATGCTCTAAGGCCTTTCACATTCACAATACACTTTTTGCAATAATGCTTAAAGCATTGCTCATAGCCTTTTTTTTTACATTTAGGCAAGTGGTTGCACTGACTGCCCGTTGACATGGAAACAATTAATTAGACAGTAAGGGAAATAACAGAATTTTCTCATAAACTGGTCTGTTTTTAGGGAAGTACAGCTCAATTTTACAGATGTGAAAGCTATGGTTTTTTCACATTTGCTTGTATATCCTTGCTGTTCTGTATAGTTCCCTGTATCACAAGAGCCCCCAAGGACTGCCATGAGGTACGAGGAAGTAATTACAGCACTCTAAAATGTGACTAACTAGTAAAATCTACCCTCTCAACTTCCTGACATGGTAAGCTGGTCTCTTCCCTTTGACAACTTATTGCAGCTCAGATGAAATCAAAAGGACCTGCAGCAATTCAAAGGAGCTGAGAATTCCTATTATATTCAAACAATGGGAAGACAGTTCCTGACATTAACATGAACAAATATGAACTTCATTTCAGAAGAAAGAAACTAGAATGAAACAAATCATCTAACATCTACTCTTGCAAGGACAAATTATGTCTTCAAGTTTCTTGTATAATCATGCAAAGGAATACCTGCAGCTTAAATAGCAGTTTTGGACAGACTGAGTATACAATAGTAATGTAACTAATTATGATACTTAACACCTTTCATCACAAAGTACACTATCAAACACTAGTCATTTGATCCTTACGACATGTCTGTAGAAGACTATTATACTGTTGTAGAGATTGCACACAGAGATTAAATGGTTTGGTTTAGGCCACACAGCAAGTGAGCAGCAGAGCCAAAAGGAGAGCGTGAGTGTTGGCTTCCAGCCCTGCGCTCCAACTACCGGACTGCACTTCCTTAATACTTAAATCCCATATTGCTTCTCTAACAGAGCTACTGAAACTTTTGAGCGCTCATAAATTTTGGTCTAATAGCAAACCTGTTGTGTTTCTCCCTCCTAGCTCCTTTATGACGGCACAAAATACTATAATTACACTTTTAAGGGTCTCATTTCACAGGCTGCCCCAGGTCTCCCAGTCCTGGTGGGGGTCAGCCCGACATTGTGTAGCTCCCCCATACGCTGTCCCCAGCACACAATTGTTGGCTGCTGCTGCTTCTCTGCTCGCTTTCGTCATGGCCTCAGTGTTATGCCCTTAGCTCTGCTGTGCGAGTGGTTGGACCATTCTGTGCTTAAATAATTCCAGCTATAGGCTAACTAATGGGAAACAGATGTCTCCCTGGCACTGGCGGGAGCTTTCGGTCCTGCCGCTCCCGTAGCTTCTCACTGGCAGACGTTCAGGTGACTGCTTTGGGACAGCCTCGACCGCCCGGAGCTCTGCCTGTGCCTCGGAGGGCGAGCGAGCAGGAGAAGGGGGCGAGCGGAAGGCGGCTCAGCCCTCGGGCAGCCGCCGCGCCGGCGATGGATGGAG
>VZUA01013564.1:8795-25636 GCA_013401035.1 Horornis vulcanius | reverse complement strand
AAAAAAAAAAAAAAAAAAGGTAAGAAACGCCGAATATAGGGTCTTGCTCGCTCTTTGTGCTGCATCAGCCGGGGGTGTGACTGAGTCCCCAAAGCACCCACCCTCCGGGGTGCCACCCAATGGCTGCCGTGCGCTCGGCACAGCCCCTCCCGCCGCCTCGGCTGAGCGCGACCCTCCGGGACACTGCCCGGACGGGCTCACACAGGCTGTAACATATAAAGGCTGTCAGCAGCTCCGGTGGCCAGAAGCTTCACAACCAGCACCGTTTTGTTCTTGGGGGGGGGTTGTAATAAGAGACACTTTCTTCACAAAGTTTCATATCATCACATAGGAGAGTGCTATATATACTGGGAGAACAATAGACTGTGTTCTTTTTTACTTGATATTATCCAGAGGTAAGCCATTCAGTTCCATAAGTTTGCTTTGCATGCAGTTTTATCAATGCTCATCATATTTGGTAAACTTAAGATTTGAATGCTATTTCTAAGCTGTCCTGCTTTCATTCTGTATATGTTTTCTTTTGCCTACTGGTTTATTTCTGCCACATTGTGTCAAAACAGTCCATCCCTATGGAATGCATAGCCTAGGATGTACTTTTGGTTTTCAGTGGGAAACATGATGTGAGGTTTCTTGCAGTCTCCCCATTTAAGATTTATAGTGTGGTTTATGGACTGATTGGGTGTGATAGCACTGTCACTGTATCAGGAATACTACTAGCTCTGACCATGTAATCAGTGGTATAATGGTACTTCATTTGGTGTGTTGTAGTAAGACCATCATCACTTAATGCAGTTATTGAAAATTGCTCAGCAACACGTGTTATGCCTGGATTGCTTTTATGATTGAGCTGACAGACAGAATGATTTTTCTGGTCACAGCCTGCTAGTTCACTTTGTCTTGCTACCCAGATGTACAGAATCACATCTTTGGTATCTTCTCTTCTACAGATTTGCTTTCTGCTGCCCTGACTTAAAGCAGAGTACCTCTGTGGCCTATCTGTCTCCTTTGGCCCCAAAATGACAGTATTTGCTGCAATCAGTTGTACTCTCTTATTTTCCATTCTCTGTGAAACAAGTGCATTAGTGTTACCCAACTCCACTGACCTATTCCTGTCAGACAATAATTTCACTGACATCAAGACAGCTTTGGCAGCTCATCTGGACTCTACAAAAATTCCCAAAGCCAGGCGGAAGCGCTACATTTCTCAGAATGACATGATTGCCATTCTTGATTATCATAATCAAGTCAGAGGCAAAGTCTTCCCACCTGCTTCCAACATGGAATATATGGTAAGTGAACTGTTTATTTCAGAGTAAAACAAACTGTAAATCAGTGATCTGATTTTCTTAAACAATTTGTAATGGTTTAGTTAAATAAATAAATTTTTTTATCTATTATTTCTGACTAAAATGTTCTGTCCTTGCGTTTTTCAAGCTGCATTAACTTCAGCAAGCTAAAACTAAATACTGAACTCTGAACCTCTTGTCCTGTTCAATTTTCATTTCCATGTGTAGTCCCAATGAAGTAAGTGAAGTGGTGAGTTAACTGCTTGTCGGCCTGAGTTATAATATGTGATCATATGTGAACCAAAGTGTTTAAGTGCTGCTCACTAGCCCCATAGTTTTTGTGGAGTACATTGAAAGTCATTGCCCTGATGTGGGCAAAAATTTACCCAATGACCATTTCTAATTTATTTCACACATAGTATGTATGGAAGCAATATGGTAACACTGTGTTCGCAAAGTAATTCATTTGATGCACTGTCTCCTCTTCATGTGTTCTACTTACTGCATATTGCTTGTGTACACCTAATACCTTTATCTTTCCACCAAATACAGTCCTGCTTTTTAGTGTTTCTCTAATATGTAGGATTTCAATGTGCTCAAAAAAAGTATGTGGCAGGCACATTTCCCCCTTATTAGAAAATACTTATAGGAAATATCTGCAGGTATGGTAGAAGTTACACATTCACTGTGATCTCATGCTTAGCACTACTGGCTAAAGCAGTGTTTGCTACTTTGTGTTCCAACTTGGCATGCATGCATAGTATGTAGCTCTAATATTAAACATAGGTTGTCCAGTAGTTTTGTTTTGATTTTTTTTTTCACCTTGTAATTAAGGTATTTATGCTGTTTTGAAAGTACAGACAAGTTGTGTCAGCCGATAACAAATGCTTAAAGTCACAGAGTTTCTCGTATGACAGCAGACAGCTAATAGGTTTGAGAAACAGGACACCATCAGCTTGACATAAAAATGGGATATCAGTAATAACAGCTCCTCCTTTGCACCAACTAATGACTAACAATTTGGACGTTTCTATCACAGATGATACCTAAATCTGGATTTCATCATATAATCTGTTCAGCACATCCCAGCAGCACCTCAGAATGCTGAGTGCTCTCAGAATATTGCAGGATGAAGACCATAGGCTGAGTTTGAAGTCTGGTTAAGTGGAAAGGTCAGAGACAGAAAAACCAAAGTGGTCAGAAGTCAAGCTCAGTCATCATTTTCATTGCTGTGCTCTCCACTGATGTTTCCTTTGATTCTGCATAAATAAACTTTGTTGTAATGTCTGAGGGAATGGCAGCCTACCATACCCTTCCTTGGCTTTTGTGTTTTAGAAATGTGCTCCTGCAGTTTGCTTAAGTGAAGCCAGCACCCTGTCCCAAGGGTTTTGTAAGTGCAATGTTCTTACCCTGTTCGGTGAAAAACCCTTGTAAATAGAAAGCAAGCTTCCTGGATTAAATCTATTTTAATGAACTCATATATGTAAACTGCCAAGATTTTATCTATATTATCTATATTGGTGGGTATTCTGCTGCAGCTTTGCTGCAACATAGATACAAAATCAAGGTTGAAGTCATGCTCTTTACAGCTGGCATGCTGTTCTTTTCCTTGCCTTTCTTACTATTGCTTTTGCCAGTAGCAACCAGCCATAGGATGTACCTGTGTTCCTGGCAGCATCAGCCCCATCAGTAGGCTCAAGTGCAAGGACTGAAGGCTTTCTTTTACATTTGGTTTTCCAGTCTGAAAGTACTTTGTGACTTCATGCTGCAGAATTCAGATCAGCACCTCAAGCTATGTAAGTAATGATCCAGAGTGCTTGAATCCCCAAGTGGCAGCCACCCCTCTGCCACCAATTCTCTTTTAAAATTGTGTAAGTCTATGTGTGTCCCATGTAACTACAGAGCAAAAAATGCTCAGCGAGCAACATCACACATGATGTGCTGTGCCATCTGCTTTTGGTCATGGCACCATCTACAGAACTTCTTACCTCTCTGCTAGAGAAGGATTTTGGTAAGGGAGAGCCTTGAAGATGACAGCCATACCAAGACTGGAAACACCTTTATCAGTAACTGAATTTTCTTTGTCCATTCTTTGGTGTTTGGTGCATGGTGCAGATCTGTTGTATCTTACAGGGACATGAGGTTGCTGCTGCAATATAAAAAAGATGTTTTGTTTCTCAATGCTTATTTTCATAAAAAAGACAACGAACACATTGTCATTACCAACAGACAGCATGCATTTGTACTTGAAAGAACCTTACAGGGCGTGTGTTCCTTTCCTGAATACTATGGAAAAGTGCTGGGGTAGCGAAGAAAATGGCCTATCCCATTTTCCCTAACAATGACTAAAACGGATGTCACATGTTCGAGAGCTGGAATTGCTTGCAGATGCAGTAGATTGTGGAAATCTTTTGTAAGTATGTTGAAATAGAGAAAAACTAAGCAGTTTCGAAGCACTATATCTTTTTATCTTTTTTTCTGTTCATTGTCATAGTAAATTGTGTTTTGTTGCTTTTTCCTAATTCTGTTAGGAGCTGTTCTTCTCATTAATTATTGTATCACATTTTCACTTCTGTGCAGTTCCATTTGCATTTATTTCCACCTCCCTGGTGGAAGTAAAACCCCTTCAGGGTTTGGCTGCATGGTTTGATCCCAGTTCTCCACAGCCAACCTTTTTTTGGGGCGTTTCTACTTGACACATTCTGTTCCTTTCCCTGATACAGTCTGCTTCTCACATGTTCAGTGCAGTTAGAGATAATTCACACTCCTTGGGCAGTATTCTCTCTGCTATTATTGTCTAGAAGGTTTTGTGTACTGTAGGACTTTGGATGAGAGGTCTGGAAGAACAGCTTTGAATACACATGGGTTAGGCAGGGGAAGTTCAGATAAACAGAGCTGGGAAGTTTTTTAATTCTCTTAGGGAGAGGTGGATCTGGGTGCAGACAGCTAGGGAGTCAAACATGGTGGGAGGCATTTTATCTCTTCCCAGTGACAGTAACTGGTGTGTCTTATGCCAGTTGCACTTTGGTAAGTCTTTCTGTTGGGACATTGGCACCCAGTGTGTTAGACTTTAAAGAAGTCCTCCTTTTGGTTCTGCTTCTGGAGTTGCTGATTCTCTCAACTGGAAGTTTTTCTATAGGTACAAATCTAGTCAGTGTATATGTGAAGGAAAATCAAAGAAAACAAGAACTTCCAGGCCTATAATGCAGAATTAATGAGTCATTTTAATTTGGACCTTTTTCTTCCTCATCCTAAGAAAGTCTTTGCTTGTGCTTCAAAAGCTGAGGGCATACCTGCAGAAAGATGACACCATACTTTTGGCCTAACAAAGGATTCATGATTCAGAAATAAATGAGGTGTAGAGTTGCCAGCAGCTGCCTAGTGAGAAGAGTATGTAGACGTGTAGATCCAGTGGAAGGAAGCATGTGAACAAAGAAATCCCTTTTACTGAATGCTATTTCTGTACTATGGAGACCCATGCTGCCTTTCTGGAACATCTCAGCTACTTGGTAGGCCAGTAAATATTTGCAAGATGTTGTCAACTGAAATTTGAGTCTCATAAAATATCTTATAGTGTGCATTGGTACTATCCTTAGGCTTCTACAACATTCATTCATAAAATATCTGTTCCTATGAGGATCAGAAATTATTTTTACCTTTTCTTCAGTCATTCCCACTCAAGGCCAGTTTCTTCAAAGTCTATATGGTCTTTGTTGCATCCCACATCACTGTGTTTTTGCAAAAGCTGGTCGAGCAGGTGCTTATATACAGACATGCTCTTTACAGCTTTGCATGCAGCAGCAGTAACTGCTGTAAGTGGGCCTTGATGAACACTCAACACCACCCTCCATGGCATTCCCATGCAAAATGGGAAAATCTATTTTATTTAAGAGCTCTTTAAGGTGATATGAATAACTTGTTGTAGAGCCATAACAAAAGACAGTAGTTTTACTGCTGTCTCTGCAAGGATGAGTCCTGAGCCCAGTATGGATCAACATAGTTATTAGTGGACTGGCAGTAGCATGTCTGAAGTATAATAAAGGGGGCAGGATTGCATACTCAAAAACATGCTTGTGGAATGCTGTCTGAAGATTTTAAGTGCAAAAAGTGCTCTAGCTAAACTTGAGCCAGCTAATGTCCTGAAGATGTTCAGACACAATTTCAATTCTTTTTTGTTCAGTGATATGTAACTGCACTTTTATACTTGGGAAAATCTGCCCCTGGTAGAACTTTGTCACTTTGACTCACTTTGTAGAACTCAAAGTAGTAAAAGATTTCCAGACTAGCCTGAAATTAGTTAGTTTAGCTACCCAGAAGTTATTTTATGTTTCTTGTGAGTTGATGGCAGAGGAACTGGAAGAGAACGGATAGTTTTAGCATATTAATTTCTAGTAAATCCACATAAAAGACCATAATAGACTAAACAAAAGAAACCACCTACTGTAGAAAAAAAGTAATTGTGTTCCAAAAGAAGCTCCTGTAGTCCTGTGACGGAGTCCATATGTGTCAGGCTGAAAGTGTGTATGCTCTGTGTGGCCCAGAAATTACTCTCTTTGCTGAGGTGATGTATTTGGATACTTCCTGTCCCAGAAAATTTGCAGGTGACTTCCAAAGTCAAGTCAGAGAAGCAAGGTATAATCCAGTTGGTGCTCACAAATGCAAATAACTGCCTTATTATTTCACTTCTAAGTTTGAAAGTATGGATAAAATTATTTTACTGTCAAGGTGATCTTAAAAATATTCTGTGAATATACAATAAGTCATGGGTAAGACAAAGTAAAAAAAAAATCAGCAAACCTACTTCAAGTTTTCCAAAGTCCTGCTTAATACTAAAAGTCTTTTGTATGGAAATGGAAAGAGTGAGCTCGATTTTCTCTCCAATTCAATAGCATTTCTGAAAAATAAATTTCTCAACCTGTTTGGGTTTTTTTTAACTGTTTTCAGTGTGGTTTCTTGCAGACCATTCTAAATCTTTAAAGACATTTTGTTCTTGAGTCATTTGCACTGGCTTATTTACATGATCCTACTGAAATAATACATGCCTATGAGTAAGGATTGCAGGACTAGTTCCTTCAAGATTTATGTCTAATGAGTTGGATAAAGTCTCTTAATTCTTGTACTTTACCCTGGCCTGTTGCAGGACTTCCTTCTGCTTTACATACATATGGTTTTCATCTTGTCTACTCTTGAACACATATAGTGATGCTGTCTTGGTCACATCTCTTGGCAAATACTTTACCTTGGGAATAGAAATTATTTCCAAATGTCTAACCTAAGTATTTTCCTCTAAACCTCAGATAATTAATCTTTATATGCATTTTTAAACTGCCAATAGAATTTGTCTCTTTTAATTTCAAAAATTACCCTTTACGCATTTACTGACAGTTTTCTTGGCATTAAGATGCATGTTATCTTTCCTTAATTTGCATGTGCATGTCTTTACAGTACTCCTGCATATTAGATCAAATTACAGTTGTACTCCATTTACAGTTCCTTTGTTAAATTAGTGAACAAGACCCCTAGATGTCAAAGATTAGGACCTTCATTTTAACTGTGCATGTCTGAAGACCCAACTGCCATAATGCAATGAAGAATTTACTGTAGAAGTTACTGGCAGCCTACTTTTTCCATTCAGTAGCCTTGTTCCCTTAAATCCTACATGATAAGGTTTGAAATAAAGTAACCAGATGATGAGTCAGGGTACAAAGTTCTTGATATGCTTTTCATCTTGCCAGAGCATAACATAAACATAAATATAGTTCACCCCAATCTTCTGGTCGATGAGAGTTCAAGATGCTTGGAGGTTCCCCAGTGTGGGCCTCCTATCCCAGTCTGCCATGCCATGGCTTTTAGCTGGGAATGGTTGTGTGAGGTAAGAACAAATGAAAAGGCGTATAATGGTGGAATAAGTTCACTGGTTCCAGTTTCTGCCTTCCACCCCTTGTTTTTCTGTTTAGCTAGTTGAGTATGTCCCTTCTGCCTAGTAGCATAACCCAGCACCAGGAGTGCCTGAAGATCATGGGCAAATGAATTCTGAAATAGTGATCCTCTCAGAAAATTGGAATAGTATGGAGGGATCTGATGTGGTTCACGTAGTTACAGTTCATGGTGTCTGTCTGCATCACAGCCTGGAGGGGAAGCAGTTGTTTCACAGCATACTCAGCCTTTTTCTGCAGTGGAGGCACAACATGGCAACTGACAGGGAGCTGAGAGAAAGCAGGAGTAAATGGAGCTTACTTTCTGCTGATTTTGGCATAATAGAATTACTTACCTAGCTCTCTTTTGCCTCACAGGTGAGTTTATCACTTACATGTTTCCTAGTGCACCACTGTCAATAATGCAGCACTGAACTACTTGGCTGTCACTGAGATGCAGGGTGTTGCCCATTTTTCCAGCAGTTTTGTTGACAGAAAGCTAGGAAAGCCTGTTCAAGTCTCAGTAACTGGTGTTCCTCTAAGGTCAAATCCAAGTGGATGTTACCAAAAAGAAGTATACAAAAGCCATCTGTTATGTTCAGAGTGAATGTTAGAAGACCTGTTCAAAAGTTGAATGGAAAAGACCCTTCCTGGAAAGCACTCCTTAAAAAAATCTGAAAAACTTCCCCAGAAATGCCATTGTTGATGAATTTTGTGGAAAAGAATGACTGTGTTAAAATTGCTTTGGTACTTGAGCTCTGTCCCAATGTTTTATGCAAAACAATTTTAAAACATCCATCTTGATTGTGTTTTAGAAAAGAATATTTACATTATTTAAATTTAGTATTAGCAGAAAGCCTTCTAGGAGTTTAAACAAACAAAAAACAACTTAGTAAAGTCCCAGCTAGAAAAGCAGCCTGCCCAGAGGCCTTGGAATTAGACATTCCTTTATTATTAAATGTAGCACCTCTTGAACTTCTTGGCTGAAAACAGAGACAGGGCATTTTTCACAAGAATCTTGATCCAAAGTACACAGCACTTTGTTTCATACGTGAATGGAGATGATAGTAACCTTAAACTTCTCAACATTTTTTTTTGTCCTTTTTCTATACCTGAAAAGATAAATAGTCTGTCACAGCTCTGTGATAATGTGTATCCTAGAGGCAGCAAAAGATGGAAGCCCCAGGATAGCCCCTTGCTTGCTTTCTGTGCACAGAATCCTGTCTTCAGCTCAGGCACCTCCATGAATGCATCTGCAGGTGCCCTGGGATGGGGTTTGAGGTGTTTGAGGTATGTTAATGAAACTGAGAATGAACTTGTTTTGCACATCTTCCTATCTGTCAGTGATATCTGTTAATCTGTATCAAGAGAAAGAGTCTTAAATTGAGCTTTCTTCTTCTGAGAATAAAGGACTATTGTTCTTATTCTTTATTCTCCAGAAAGAAGGAGCTTCTATGTGTTTTCTTTTATGTCATGCTGCCACATCTTTCTGCTAGAGCTACTTAGAAAATAGTAAGTATTTTCTTTGAAAACTTTTAAAGAAATTAAGAACATTTTTTCTTTTGACAGAAAGCTTCAGTGGTTAGTAACAAAGAAAAGCAAAATGTAGATTTTTTTTTCTGTACATAAGAGATTCCTTCACAAAACAAATACATTCACATTTTATGTTTCTAAAAAAATACAATTTGTTCTGATCATATTGAAAATTATAGAGGTCAGACATGCTCCTTTTCAGACTTCTGACCAATTGTCAGGGTGACATGGAGCTAGAGTTTGGTCATTTTTGTTACCACTTCTAAGATAAGCTGTTGCCAATTAAAATATGTCTTGCAGTAGGTTAGAAAAGCACTGAATATTTTAAGATATATAGCTGTGATATTTAACTTTCCAAGAGCTAAACAAATAATAGCATATCAGATAAGCTTATTGTTATTAAATCTGACAGCATACCAATTTTTTTTATTTCTTGTTGTCTAAAAGTCTGATGCCAAACATGAAAGGAAGTGCAGACAACCTTTAGAAGAAAAAAAAAAAACAAACGACTACTAGCAGTGGCAAAGCTTCCAATGATAGCACTTTGTGTTTGAACTACATAGACACCCAGGCATATAAACTCCTAAGTAAAACACAGACTTGAATTTTCATAAGAAAGTATTTCTGGCAGTGAGGTTTCTTGGGAATATGTCTGGTGATGCCTGGATTAAGCCAGACCTTCTAATACTGAGCTCTTCAGAAGTGTGACTCACATGTTTGGAGGTTTGGATATATGAGAGTAAATTTACTATGAAACATTGCACAGTTTTACTTTGAGTTGCGGTGGATTGTTGGACAAGCAGCTTGATGTATTAACCCTCCGTTTATTTGCAGAAGTATGACATACAGAACTGTGATTCCCATTAAGGTATTTTTCTTTAGAGGGTAGACTGGCAATTTTCTGTGTAAACTTTCTAATTATTGCCTACTGCATCTGAGAAAGTACCTGCATGTGTGGTAGGCACCAATTACAATATACACATAGAAATTTCTCACAGATGGCTGAAAAAAAATAAATTATATTCTTAAAGAGAGAGAGATTCTAGAGCCCAAATGATTTCAGAGCCTAAATAAATATATAAGTTTGCCACATCTCTCTGTAAGTTCCAATGAGCTCATATGTTTTCATCACACAGTATGTAGTGAAAAAAGTGGGAGCAAAAAGACGAGGCTCTTTCAGTCATTCTGCTGTAAAAGCATGCAGGCAGAAGGGCTGTTGGGTTGTTTTATTAAGCTTTCTGCCAGATTTGGGGTAGTGGACGTGGTGGGGGGTCCTACAGAAAGTTTCTAAACCTGAAAATGCTATAGGTCTGACTATATGAAAGAAAAGGGGAGCAAAGGACTCCTGTGTGCCCCGCAGGCTGCTGTGGGATTTGAGACAGCCACTGCACGCGCAAGGGGTGCGAGCGGTGCGAGGCCGAGTGACCCGTGAGGACAGGACCTGTGTGTTGGAGGGTAGCAGCCTACATCTGCTAATCCGCTCTGGGACTTGCACGAGCAGCTGTGGAATGCAGCTGCACAGATGGACTGGACATGTTTGATTTCATCCCTTGGCTTCACAGTGCTTTTATCAGAGAGGGAAATTGCTTGAGTCAAGGTTTTCTTCTTTCTTGCTTGCTGCCATTCTGGAAGTAAAAGCTTTTGATCTTCAGCTAGGCAAACAAAGAGAAGCAGGGGGCTATTGGAAAGTAAAATAATATGTTTGAGGTGCAAAGGCTCGTTTTTTAACTGATCATTGCTAAAAGAAGGTTGTACTGGCCATCTTTCTGAGAAGCCTAAGGATCACTGTAGATTTGTTTGTGTGAAATAACAATCTGAATATCACTAATATGAATCCACAGTAAACATATATGAATGAAAAATAAGATGCCAAGACTGGAAAACAAATTTCCACTTTTTATTGCTTCAAAATGTAGCTGTGTTGCCATGCAACTCTATTCAAATTGCCTATCCTAGTATTTGTTTGCCATTTCTTCGTGTAACTGCACTTGTGTAAAGAAGCTGTTGCAGAAGGGAGTAGTTAAAACAGTGAACTTCACCTGTTTGCACTGGATTTGTGTTCACATCTCTAGCCTGTGTTTGTCACTTCAGCTGTACAGTTGGTGGCAGCCAGCTGCAGGTCTGGTCACACCACAGCTGTCCTGGCATTATGGGCAGCAGCCCTGACTCAGGGAATTCCTAGAAAGGTCCTGAGTGACCAGGGTGTGTACATTTTGCTTGAAGTACTTTTTTTTAACCTTTGAGAAATATGCATAGTATTAGCGTGGCTGATATGTCATTTAAAAAAAAAACAACCCTGCAACAAACAGGTTTTTTTTTTTTAACCAAACACAAAGAGTGAGGTACTGAGGCCTGCTGCTGTTATTTAATATCCAGAGCAATGCTCTGCTGAGGTTCTCTTGTGCTTTTTGCAAGTTAGGAGAGCTTCCCTGTTACTGGCAATAAAAATGAGCCAGGAAAGATTAAAGATCATGATGGCAAAAGAACGAAAACACAGGTTTGGATTGCTTGAGTGTTTTACAATAATCATTAGCACAGTCCTTAGGCTACCAGGTAAAACATATCTTTATGGACTCCAAAATTAGCCCACATCTTCCATCTCACAACCTGTCTGCTGGCGCTGTCAGGGAAGGAGCACTCCTACCAACCACTTTTTTTTCCATATTTTCTTTGTGACAGTGAGGGCTGTTAGATTAAGTGGTTCTAAAAACATCCACAGATGTTTACCCACAGATTTCCACACAGAAAATAATTAATACAGTGTATGGCTGTGTATTCTGTTTTCTTTGTATTTAAATCACAAGTTCTTGCTATCTGTTGCCATTAACAATAATTTCAGAGTACTTGCAGAGATGAGGAGAGGTCATTGGCATTTGAGTGATTAGCTTTATTTCCTAAAACATTTGTAGAACAGACTGTCAAGAAAAAGCTACTCCATTTAAATGATTCAGGTCTACAATTCTGCCTTCAATGAAAATGAGCAGAAATTCTGGCTCGCTGGCAAAATTCCTGCTGACTTTATTAATGCTAAGATTTTACTCCTAACTCTCAGCAAGCACATGCTGTGTGAGTGCAGAGCTGCCTCATGAAGTGCTCTCAGGTGTTGAATCTCCCCCATGTAGAAACACTGTCCTGTTCCTTGTGTTCAGTCCTCTTGACAATTTTCAAGTGAGATGTAGTTTGGAAGTGTTGTTTTGCAGAGAGCAGTACAGAGAGCACAGTCAGCTTTCTAGGAAAATAATCTTTGGCTCAAGAAAGAAAAATAAATTGGTCAAAGGATATTAATTTCAAGTTGTCAGTGGAAGTGTGGTGACATGCTTTAACTCTATTGTGGCTCAGTTAGACCCAGCTGAGAAGTGGGGAGGTTTCCATGCTGGACCAAATTAGTGATCTGGAGTTTGGGGGGGATCTTTATACTGGAATAGGAGGTGACTTCTTCCTCAACTACTTGCAACCTAGCAAATGAAGATTAGCTGTCCCCAGGGAGTGGATGATCATAATTTGGCACTGGGAGTTTGCATGATCAGCACTTCAGGATGAGTCACCTTCTTAGATCTTAACCCACTGAGTTTGGAAATCTTTCTCCTTTTTCTCTTTTACAATTTTGTGTTCGTGGCAGGCAGCTTTATCGGATGTGTTTAATAGGAACATTGGATTGCCCATATTTCAGAGTTTGTAATTTTGTTTATCACTCCGTTTCTTTTAAATTCTTTGCTAATTGGCTTGAGCTTTTTAATTTCTCCTTGTACAGAAACTGTCCCTCTCACTTTCAAGTTACTTCAGTTTCTCTTTTAAGGATATATTTGCATTTCTTGGTATGCTGTTTATCTATGTACAACAATGAAGCCGCATGGCTTCAAAATCCAAATGTCTTTGTTCTCTTACATGTACAAGACAGGGGACTGAACTGTGATAACAAATGGTCCAACTGTTGGACTCAGGATCAGACTTTTTTTGAAAGGGTGAATTAATGGCACAGTGTCTTACCATAATTTGGGTCATGATGAGAAAATATTTTTCACCTTCAGCTTATATTAGTTGTTTGCCTTTTTACAGAATCATTGAATGTTTTGGGTTGAAAGGGATCTTAAAGACCATCCAGTTCCAACCCTCCTGCCATGGGCAGGATCACCTTCCACTAGACCAGGTTTGCTCAAAGCTCCATCTAGCCCTGCCTTGACACTGCCAGGGATGGGGCATCCACAACTTCTCTGGGCAACCTATTTCAGTACCTCACCACCCTCACACTGAAGAATTTTTTCCTGATATCTAATCTAAGCCTAGCCTCCTTGAGCTTCAAGCCATGCCCTCTTGTCCTATCACTTCATCCCAGTGCAAAAGTCTCTTTTCAGCTATTTTGTAGGCTCACTTTAGGTGCTGAAAGACTCTATAAGGTCTCCCTTATGCATTCTCTTCTTCTGGTGATCTTTTAAAGCTAGTCCTAGAAGTACTGAGACCACCTTTTCATCTGAAAATATGAAGTAAATTAAAAAAGGAAAGTGAGGTAATCAACTTCTCCCATGAAATACAAATGATTTACATAACAGTAGGGGACTTTATAGAGGCTTTTCACCAGCCTGCTAATGAAAGAATGGAGGAAATTTAAAGATGCTGCATATGCTCCCCTCCCCCTTATCCCTTAGTCAGTAGTTATTTTCCTTCTCATTGTTTCTATTTTTTATGTTTGCCAAAAATTTAATCTGTCAAGAAATGGATCAAGAGTGAATACATAATGGAAAGCAGAGTGTACTATACATGACAAACTCACAGGATTTTAATTGTGTTTGGAACAACACCCCAAAACTTTACCAATCCAATGCTGCAGATGATTCTTGATAACCAGAAATGAAGCTGAGGAGAAGCAAAAATGAACTAGAAATGCACTCGCTGTCCAAGGCAGGGGCCGTGCCTTATTTAGAGAATGTTAATAGTGAAAACCTAGTCCATTCTTCACATTTCTTTCAAACACCCAACATGCTATTTTGCAAGGCAGTTCAGTACAGAAAAATGTGCTGGGTGGAAGTCAGGATGTTGGCGCTATTTGTGCAATACGGTGCACGTTTAGATTACTGTGGGAGTGCAGACAGGTCACTTGGGAACAAGCATGCAAATCTCATGTTCAGCCTCCTGGCAGGAGCAGTCGTGCCAGAAGCGTGATTAATCCCAGCAGAGGAGGGTGTTTATGGGGTGTCACAGTCCTGGCAGAGCAGCCCCTTATGGATGCACACCAGGCAGCTGTGTTTGGACCCACATGCTGGATCCGAGAGCTCCTCTGCTCCCCAGGGCCTGGGCAGGCTCCAAATGCTGGCTGTGGCCCCAGCTTCTCAGGCACGCTCCCCAGGCACTCTTTTATGTTTGTACCTACTCTTTAAGCCCTCTTTTTCGGATCACTTTTGTACCACAGGGATTATAAAGGGGTTTTTATACACTGGCCACATGCAGCTAGTAAACTTAATGGCAGAGATACAAAGCAGAAGAAATGTCTATTCCCAGTTTTCTTTGCCTTAAGCCCTAAAGCATATCCTGGATTTTGGATTTTTTTATCTCTAACTCCTCCAAGAAGCTCCCATATTTTTTCAGAGCTGAAGTCTAAGTGTTCCCTGGCTTGAAGAGTATTCCTTTGTAGCATGCTTCTTCTTAAGACTTCTATCTTTTGTCCTTGTGCTAGCAATTTGCTTTGACTTTGTTCTGGAAAATTTTCTGAACAGGTGTAAAATAAATCTTCTCTGCTTTAAGCACCACCCATTTTACCATCCCTAAGGTGGTTCTGCTTGAATGGAAAATGATTTGTGTTAAGGAGTCTTATTGGTCTCTATTGTGCTTCTTCACCTTTAATGGAGGAGGTACCTTATCCACTCCACATTCACAAAAGCTTGGTTCAATGGTCTAGCACTTTCATAACATTTACTAAATTTTGTCCTTCTTACTAAGAGAAATTTCACAAAGTACTAGAGTTAGGGCATGATTTATTGTCCTAGTCCATGATCAGTCTTTTCACTCTTCAGATTTGTGAAATTAAAACGGAGTTCAGTGTTAGAAGCCATTATTAACTGATAGTACAGAAAATATTTGTGACGTGGGCCACTTTATCCTTTGATAAGTTTATTTCTGACTTTGCCTCTTATTTCATGCCTCAGAGAGCATACTCTTTATTTCATAGCCACTCAAGATTTATAAGTTTGTGTTTGTGATTAAAAAGCACTGATGGTCTACATAGGCAATTTTACCACATTCAGTTCTGCCTTTCTACTTGCAACTCACTACAACTATTCTGCACCTAAAAACTCCACTTAAGGTGTTCCAAATATACATGTAATTCCAGAATATGCAGCCTACTTGGGTATCCCTTAAACATTAGGTTATACAAGGATTTGTGTGTACTTGTGACAGTGAGATATCCTTTATCAGGAGTTCCAGCGGTGCCGTACGTTCTGTTGCCAATATCTCCATTATTTCTGAGACAAACCTGTTTTGCTGTGGAGAAAACAGCAGAGTTACAAATCAGGCATGTAATTGAGCAGGCAAAGCATATAAAGGAGACAGTGTTTAAGTTCACTTGTCATGTTCCAAACACTGGAGAACTTAAGAAGTCAAAATGACTGTTCTTACAGAGCTGTTATCTTTTTATGTCAGGCAGTGAGCAATGCCAGTTCCTGTGCAGAATAAAGTAGTGAAGTCCATACTGCACCTGGAAACTATCCATAGACTTTGCCTTTGTGGAATCTCTTTCTTGACCTTGTGACCTCAAATATGAAGAGCTGTCACACACATTGTCTCTGGCTATAGATATTCCTGAGGTTCTATTTCAAATGTGTTGGGCTTTTGTATGTAATACCTATGCTGAAATGTTCTTCTCTGTGTTCGTCTCTTTCACTTTCTTTCTGAGTCCCAGCCAAAATTTCACTCCTCTCCACACACACAGAAGAGAATATGATAGGAGAATGCCTGGTTGGTGAAGGGCTTTTCCAGAAAAATAGGGAGAGATTGGAATACTTGGCTTCCTCGAATGATGTGGGTAGAAATTCTGTCTGGCAATAGGGCAAATCCCACTGGATTCTGTACATGCTGCTCCACAGTTCTCTTCTTATTTCCAGAGCTGATGTGTTACGATAGTATATTTGTGGGTTAAGGTACTTGCTTCTTTTGTTCTAGCACTATGATCATTATTTGTTTTTTTCTGTTCTGCTTCTAAGGATACTTTATTTTGTCAGGTTTGGGATGAAACTCTTGCCAAATCTGCTGAGGCTTGGGCTGCTACATGCATTTGGGACCATGGACCTTCCTATCTTTTGAGATTTTTGGGCCAGAACCTGTCTGTAAGAACTGGAAGGTAAGAGGATACCCTACAAAACAATTATTTTGTCAGCCTTTGAACTACCTTTGAGATCCAGATATTGGACTGATGCAAGTGTCATCCAGTATTCTATGTTCTATATCTGTCAGTGTTCATTTGGCTGAAGAATAGTATTGCTTAATATTGTGCCCCTAGTGGTGTGAGGAGAAATCTGAAATTACATGTGTTTCTTTCTGTGTTTTAAACAAACCCAGGTATCGATCTATTCTCCAGCTGGTAAAGCCATGGTATGATGAGGTGAAGGATTATGCTTTCCCTTATCCTCAAGATTGCAATCCTAGGTGCCCGATGCGATGTTATGGACCCATGTGCACCCATTACACACAGGTTATATAAATTATTTTCCTCTATTCAAAATCTCATGTCCAAAGCTGGACTTTCCTATGATGTACTTATATTCCTCTCTTTCAAAGAAATGTATGCATATATTTGTATAAGTATATGTATATTCCTTTTCAATTTGGACTTCACCAATAATAAATATTTATTCAGATGGTTTGGGCCACTTCCAATCGTATAGGCTGCGCAATCCACACATGCCACAATATGAACGTCTGGGGATCTGTTTGGCGGCGAGCTGTTTACTTGGTATGCAACTATGCCCCAAAGTGAGTTGCTCTCTTTTATTTTTGTTTATTTTTATCCTTTGTGCATGTTTTGGTCCTCTCATAGGACTGCTTACTCCTTTTCTGCAGCATGACCTCTTTTTGTGCTTTTTTCAGTGGGCTGCTCCTTTGTTTAAGCTTTCCATCT
>VZUA01013561.1:6800-18120 GCA_013401035.1 Horornis vulcanius | reverse complement strand
AAAAAAAATAAAACAAACCCAAGACTGTAGAGGCCCAACTATTCACTTGTTGTCTTTCAGTCTCGCAAGAACAAAACTAATGTGAGATGCAATAGATTTCATAGGTGATTTAAAATGCCAATATTTTGAATATACAGACACTCTGGAGTGACTTAAATGACCTACACAGAGGTGTGAAAACTCACATTCCTTCTCTTCAAATTATTCAAAATCAAGTAAATCTTCCCTGAAATATCCTGTTAAAATTAATTTCCTGAATTGGCTGGGGATGAGGAATGTAAAATATTTCTAGATTTTGAAGCCTGCTTATCTGAAGGATAGTGTTATCTTTTCATCACTAATGTAAATGCCTATATTTAACATTGCACATAGTTTTTGAAATTTAGATGTGCGCATTTATTTCCATCTCAAATCTTTTAGAGGTATTTTGTGGAAGAATGTTACAGATTAGGAGAATTAAAATTTTTTAGACTGTTAGGTTAACTGTTTCAGAAAAAAATTTTCTTGGCTTCGTTTTAGTTGCACTAACACTGCCTTCAGAACTGAAGATTTTTGAATGCCAGAATTAAATTACTATGACTTTATGGTATGATTTGTATCTTTATGCTGGGAGTTCACTGTCTTGCTAGGAATAATAGGATTTACAAAAAGGCCCCAAACAGCACTTTTACTTAAATTGCTGTATCAGATCTATGTTCCAGCAATAGGAGTGGAAAATCTGCAAGACTCCTTCCATTGTTTATAAAAAGAGGGTGAATTCTTTCAGCTCTGTCAATTACAGAAAAATTTCAAACAACTTCAGCACCTTTAGGATAAATTTGGAATATTATTAGCAAGTGCACTTCCATTGTTTGCTTCCATGGTTGTGTCTGGCACAGGAATTTTAACAGTTTAGGAACAGACAAAGCATGCTCAGAAATTTTCCTCTTTTAACTACTTCATCTCCTATACACAGGAGCCCATGAAGGGCTTTTTCTTTTCCACGTGTTAATTACCATAAATATTTTGGAGATTGTTCTACAAACTCTGTTTTGTTTTCCAAATCATTAGCAATGTTAAAAACAAACCTTCTGACAAAAATGTTGGCAGAAGCTCAAACACAAGTCCCAGTTCATCAGAAACCCTTCCTTATGCAAAGGGAGCTGTGTGGGGTCCTTTACATGCAGTTCACTTGCCAAAACACGTGAGGTTTAGTGCATGAGATTCCAGCCGTGCTTAGGTATTTTATGCCCAAATCATTTAGACAAGACCAATTAGAAGTTAAAATCAGTTGAATCATCAAGGAAGAAGGGTGAGGCAGTACTTTTTGAGGTAGAGAATTGCCACTCTGCTTTAACTGTAGGTTGTAAAGACTAGATAAAGGAATTGTGGGCATCAGTGGTAATGATGCTTGCAATTGTTTGTTTGCAATTACTTGTAAAAGGCTGAGACAGCTTCAGCATGGGGCAAAAGAAGTATCATGGAATGGCCTGGGCTGGAAGGGATCTTAAAGATCATCTGGTTCCAACCCTCTGCAATGGCCGTCTAAAACAGGTTCCTCAAAGGCCCTCAATGTGGCCTTGAACACTTCCAAAGATGGGATATCCACAGCTTCTCTGGGCAACCTGTTCTGGTGCCTCACCACCTTCATAGCGAATAACTTCTTCCTAATATCTAATCTAAACCTGAGAGAGTTCAGTCTAAAGCCATTCCCCCTTGTCCCATCACTA
This sequence comes from Horornis vulcanius, assembly GCA_013401035.1. Classification (NCBI taxonomy): domain Eukaryota; kingdom Metazoa; phylum Chordata; class Aves; order Passeriformes; family Scotocercidae; genus Horornis; species Horornis vulcanius. Next base: position 16,411 of record VZUA01013561.1, on the reverse strand, counting down.
TGTGACCTTGTAAAAAGTTCCTCTCCATCTTCCTTGTAGGCTCCCTTTAGGTACTGGAAGGCTGCTATAAGGTCTGCCAGGAGCCTCCTCTTCTCCAGGCTAAAAAATTCCTTCTCTCTCAGCCTGTCTTCATAGTGCAATGCCTGGGATGGGGTTGCCTGTCTTTTCTGCAAGTACACTTTTACAGCTCATGTTGAGCTTCTCGTCGTCCAAACCCCCAAGTCTTTCTTCCCAGGATTGATCTCAATCCATTCTCCACCTAGCCTGTATTTTTGCTTGGGATTGTCCTGGCTCAGGTGAAGGACCTTGCATTTGGCCTTCTTGAATTTCAGGAGGTTCATATAAACCTATCTCACAAGATTGTCCCATTGGATGACATCCCTTCCTACCAGCGTGTCAACCATACCACACAGCTTTGTGCCATTGGCAAACCTGCTGAGGGTGCTCTCGATCTCACTGTTTATCATTTTACCAAGCTTAACATCTAAAAGAGAACACTCGAGTAAGGGCTCATAATTTACACTTCACTAGACCATAAAGAAGAGTGTTTCTCTCCAACCACTTTTAAGATGATTCTTACCTCATGGTTACTCAGGTAGGAGCAATCAATGCCCCATGAACTTATTCACTGATAGATCTGTTCATCCAAAGAGTCTTTCTATACAGCTCTATAGAGGTCCTCAAAGGTCTGGAGACTATAGCTTTAATATAGTGGTTCTGCATACCATAAATTCTTAATATGAAGCTAACAAGCATCTAATGAAGGCTTCTGCAGAAATAAAAATAACTTCCCATACCAAAACCCCAAAGGGATGCTGTATTTCTAAGACACTATTTTAAAGGTGAACTAACCTGGTCATTTTTAAGTTTGACAATATTTTCCAAATATCATTATGTCCTTTTACAAAGTCAAGATTATTTTTTCTGACCTTTATTTGTAAAAATGTACAATGTTATTTTTTGTTGTGCAAAAGACAAGAAATAACAGAGGCTTTGTTTAAACAGCAGATTTTCTAGTTTCAAGTGGTCATGTACAAGATAATTCACCATTACTGTGTATTTGCAGTTACAGGGCAAGAATGACAGAGTTTCAGAAATAATGTGGCGTTGTTGGCTGTGCATAGCAATTAGTTGGTGGCCTAGTTCAGATGAGCGTTTCAGTGTCTTATAAAATGTCCAAAGAATAGCTGTCCTAGTTAATATAATTGACTGCAAGGGACAGTTGAAGGCCACGGTTTATTTATTTGAGGAAACATTATCCAAAAATTAAACAAATTTGGGCAATAAACAAGCTGTAGGGAGAAATATGATTAAATGAGAAATTTTAGAAGTAGACTGATAAAAACATTACTGAACAGCATTAGGTATCTTACCTGGCAAATAAGCAGGTGTCTTCTTGCTTAAGTTTGTGAGCTGTTTTATTGATTCATACTTGTAAGAAGAGACTTCTTGAAGGGAAACATTACTCAAAATGTGTTTAAATGTTTATGTACAATAAATAAGTACATAAATAAACATACCACTACTTGTTACTCTATCCTACCATTACTGCCTGTACAGTCCTCATAACTCTTCTAATGAAAGCTCACACCATAGGTTTCCCTAATGGCTTTATCCAAAACCTCTAAATCTCCATTAAAAAGAGAATGTTATTGATTTTCAGCAAATCCCACCTCTACACAGCCCATGGAGTCTGTGCTGTGACATGCCTCAAAAGGAAGGTACTGCTGAGGGAAGTACAACAGCTACAATGACTCAGAGGCCTCTTTCCTAAGTGGTGCTAAGTAAATTAAAGTAATCCATTGTGTATGTTTAATATTTGGATTGAGTATAATCTGCCATTTCATTACTCACTCATTTGCTATTGAAAGGACTTTTGAAACTGCATCTCACGCTGCCTCCCTCCCTGCAGCTGTAAGCACACAGTCAGACTTTCATTTGCCAAGCTCTATTTGGCAAAGAAGACAAGTTTCATGAGTCAGAAAAGACAAGACTTTCTCAAAACCTGATATCATCTATCTTTTCTATATGGAAAAGTTCTGTGAACTTGCTCTGACAGTGAAAAAATGCTGCAGGTGACATTACTTTTGGTAACTGAACTAACAGTACAAGTATTCCCTTGTTCCCTATGCAGTGTGAGGTCCCCAGTCTCTGAAAGCCAGAGCTTGGTTTATTTCTGATACCAGTAATCTGTGGCCAAACCAAAGAACCTCTGTTACCCCAAGAGTTTTAATGCTTGTAAACATTAACAACACTAACTAGACCTGCAGGAGATGGATACGATGTGCACATAGCTGTACTGTGGAGCACTACAGCAATTTACTGCTGCACTAATCAGCTGCTCAGATGTATAAACCAACTTGTCATTTAAAAGCATAACCATGGTCCTACTGTACTGTGCTAATTCCATGTGTTGGGAGCACTGGTCTGCAGAGAGGCAGTTCTGAATTTATTGTGGCTGTCCATGAAGTGGTTGTCATATTCAGGCCCTGTATGCTGCAGCCTCACTAGGTGCTTATTCCACCATAAATTTATCAGCAGGAATAGATCACAGCAGCTTACTAGTTAATGCTCTAGCAGAAACTGAAAAAAGCAAAAAGAAAACCAAACATTAAAGATTTTGACAAATACCTTCAAATACATCTACATGGAGGGTGAGAAGGGACAACAGTCTTCTAGCAATGCGGGCCTGTCCCAAAGCAAGTCCAGTCATTGTGGTACAATGAACATGGGCTATGTTCCCAGAAACCACAGTGTAGCAGAGGTGCCATTGGCATAAGGTTTAGTATCCATTTATCCTTGGTAATGCAGACTGCAGGTGGTGGATTTGGATACAAGGAAAAAGAAAAGGGATATATATGGTACTATTAGCATATGTTAAAGAGAAATGTCAGTATTCTTTATCACATGAAATAATGCTTCTCCATCATAAGGTGACAAATCTTGCCTCATTAATCAGCCACCTAAAGGTGGTGGGGTTTTTTCCACTTTTGTTACTAGAATTAATAAAAAAAAAAAACAAACAAAGTTGCCTCCAGGCAAGAGTCCTCAGTTTTTTTCCACGGTGTGATGTAAATACAACATTAACTAATGAAATATAGGTGGGCTGGAAAGGACTTTTGCAGAAAGCAGCAGCTAATGGTCCACACAGTGCTTCCATAAAGTAGGTAACTGAGTTGGCAGCATCTTTCTGTTATTCTTGTAACCAACTATAGTCAGTTTCCTTGTAATGAAATTGTACTACATACTTGCTTTTACTTCTCCAATCATGTGTGCCTCAAAACTGAGCTAATATGATTTCTTTCCTGCTAGAAATTATTTATTCCAACTGAGTCAGAATCCAGTGAGCGTTTTAGACCCCAAAGGAATTGTTTGTTCTAAGAATTAGCTACGTGGGATGTGCAATGAGTCCAGACTCAGACCCTTGAACAGATTGTTCAGCTGAAAGGGGGAGGGTAACTTCTTACATTACAAGATATCAATTTTAACTTGTCTTTAAAAGATAATTCAAATGGTATAACATGATTGCTCTCAGGCCAGATGTTGGTATGGTCAGTTTTAGCTATAAGGTCACACACTATGGCTGGGTCAGGGACAGAATCTATGAGAAATGTAATCTCCCTCTCAGAAGAGCACCACTGTAATCACTGTGTCCTAACAGGCATGACTGTGCCAAGGTGCACTGAGACTGTGTTCAATTACACATAGCATTTGCACAACATTTAATCTACAAACTATTTTGTAAAGACCAAGTGAATAATCTTCATGCCACCTACCTGGAAACATGTAGTTGGGCTTTTTTACTTGCATTTTGCGAAACATTTACTTGCATTTTGCTGAGTGCTGAGTACCCTGAATCCTGTTTGGTTTCCAGAAGAAGCCTATGGCTTTTCTAGAACTGTGCCTTTAAATGATTTAGCAGCTTTCAAATACACATAGCTAGTGTATATATAAAGACATAGTCCCTTCCCCTCTGAGTTTTAAATCTGAGGTCCTTATCCAACAAACATTTCTCTGCATATTTTATTTTTATATGTGTGAGAGGTTCACATTAAACTTCCACTGGGAAATATTTACAGAAAGACCACACCTGCTGAGCTTCAGCCTTTTGGCAAGTGCACTCCAGAGGCCTAATGGGAGTTCATGGAGAAGAAAGGTTGCCTGCATTTTAAAAGGGTGTGAACCCTCCAAGCTCTGAAGCTATGTGCAAGTTGCTATTTAGATAACCTGAAAGCTCTGCCTATAAATTGTCAGGGAGATTTAATGAACAGTGCATGTGCAGTATATCAAACATTTGGTGTCTCAGCCTCTATTTTCATATGCACCAAAGTGCATGTGTGTTCATTACTGACGCCTGTATACAATAAGACATGTTTAAAGTTTAAAAAGACACATTATTTGAACGTATCTGGATGCAGAAACCAGTGACCCACTNGTGTTCCAGCAAGTCTTTCTAAAGGGGTTTGTGAATCAAGCAGTCCTGAGACAGTTCATCCTAGAATATAGTACTTATGTTTAAAAGAAATAAAATGCAAGTTCTATCTCAGACATGGCTTCAGTTTCTAATTTTTTTTTTCCTTGGCCACATTTTTTTCATGAACTCTACTGTAACGTATTTATTAGAAGCTATGTCATGTTTTACAAAAGAAGAACACTATATATAAAGTATATATCCTTTATCTTACCTGTGGACTCCATACTACAGCTGTAAATCTCACATTTCTCCTTTCTTACTTATTTCTGATGAGAGATAGTATGAAGATATCAATGGCTTTGGAATGGTATGTATTATTTATTTATGTCCCAAAGTTGTTAGTGGTTGTCTTAATAAGACTGAATGTTCAGCAGCTCTTGCCAACCTTGTAGTAGCTCTCACTCCCCTTACCCTTCTCACCCTAAGCTCCTTAATAGGTCTATTATTTCATTTGAGGTTAAGGTACAGCATGTCTCATAGTTTTAACTCCTAAATCCCTTTCACCTGGAGATGACATTCATATGAATTTGTAGCATGATGAGCCTTTCCTGTAATCTCTAAAAATATGTTTTCTATCTCAAAATACTTTCTCTAAAATGGAGGTCCAGATTCCTGGACACCATAGGTTTAATTCAAGATATATTAAAAGACTCCATGAAGTGAAGATTAAATCTCCCTTAATATTTAGGTGGGTTTTTTTTTCCCACTGGTAACTAAACCATGTGTTGTAACAGCCTGCTTATTTCTAAAGAGCAGTGATCCTGTCTCCTGCAGAGGCTGCTTCACTATGAATTCCCTCCTGGAAGATGCTGAGTGCTCTGGCCCTCATTCATCCAAGTCGTTAGCTACTGAGCTGCTGGACTAAGATCAGTGCATAACACTTTTCAGGATATAGCTTTGTTCCAAGAAGGATTGTTCTTCGTTAGCTCCTGTCAGAGGATGGGTCCTAAACAAAGGAATTAATCTTGTCTTTCTGTTTTGTTTGTCTAGCAGAAGAGAGACTATTAAACTAGACTGGAGGACTTTAAAATCAGCTCAACTTACAATATTCCATCTACTTTGCTTTATAAGGATGATAAGGTTATGATAAGCTGTATATTTCTGTGTAAAACTTAAATTAATAGCAAAAATAAATTAATACCAAAAAATAAACTAACACATTCTAACTTTGTTATTACTTCATCAAGCAATAACAGACTGGGAATTTGGCCAGTATATTAAAAATATACTTAATAAATCCTACATTATTCTTGTGGCTCTTTTCCATATCAGCATATTTTGTGATTCTGTGAATTAAGCACTTAGATGTATGTGGACTGCACAGCAAAACAGTGAAATAATTGATTCATTGATTCATGTGATTACTAGTGTACCAATTAAAAACAAACCTTTTCTTGTTAGGCAGGAAGGCAGTGCAAGTTTGACTTAGGACTTATACAGTAATTTAGTCCATGAACTGAGAGTAGAAAACTGTCTCTAACATACCAGGCATATGTTCTTTAGGAAAGGAAAAATTTTGGATCATCTAACTGGCACTCATACATACACTAAATTTTATTGTGAAAAAGGAGAATAAATTTTAAATGTGGCCATGGTGCCATCCCAAGTCACCCACTTCTGTATCTATAGCTGTTTGTGGAGGCAACACAGTAAAGCAGATCAGCAGCTCAATTTAAGTAAAATTAACAATTTTCCAGTGTATTTTTGCTAACTGAAGTAATTATCTGCACTCTGTATGATGCACTCAGAGCTATATACCAGCAGAGGGAAGTGATGCAAAAAGTCTGGAGGGGTGGAATGCTAGCAGTAATGTCATTGGTAGTGGCACTATTTACTTGTCCCTGAGGTACCAGTGGAAACCTCCAAATTTGTTCTCAGTGTAAATGGAAAACATTTTACAAGTATTAAAAAGACCCGTTCTAGGTAGATGAAAGAGCTTTGTAGTTGAGTCTGAAAAGAATTTGACCTTCTGCCAGAGCCCTTGCCTGTGAACATGAGGAATCTTGCAATTACTGGCTGTTCCATTTGTCAGCAAATACATTGTTGTAGAGAATGTTGCGAAGATATGTCTCTTCAGTCTGTAAAATGGTTGCATGAGAAAAGCGAGCCAGGCAAGAAGGGCTATAATGAAAAGCAAAAACACTCAGAAAGCATTGAAGTTATTAAGGCTAACACTCTATGTTACATATATAATTTTGTTTCTTAGGAAGTGACTTGCAGGTGTTTGCAAATAAGATCTACTAAATATTCTGCAGTAGTTGCACTTGTCCTCTAACTAATTTCATTCTTCAGTTTCAGTTTCAGTTTGCATGTGATTTCATATTTCCCAAGTGCTGGAGCAGAGATTCCCCTGCAGCCCACGGTGCAGATGATGGTGAGGCACCTGCTTCTCAGCGGAGGTCTACTCCATTGGAGCAGGTGGACCTCCATTGGTGGAGCAAATATCCACTGTGGAGCAGATAATCCCATGGAGGACCTCACTCTGGAGCAGGGAGATGCCTGAAGGAGGCTGTGACCCTGTGGGAAGCCTGTGCTGGAGCAGGCTCCTGGCAGGACCTGTAGCCTCATGGAGCGAGGAACCCACACTGGAGGAGGTTTGCTGGCCCCACAAGGGGACCCACTCTGGGACAGTCTGTCCCTTAATGGCTGAACCCTGTGGAAGGGACCCACACTGAAACAGTTTGTGAAGAACTGCAGCCCGTGGGGAGGATCCACATTGGAGAAGTTCATGAAGGATTGTCTCCTGTGGGAGCGGCCCCATGCTGGAGCAGGGGAAGAGCACGAGGAGGAGGAGGAAGGAACTGGCAGAAGCATGTGAGGAACTGACCAAAACTACCATTCCCCATCCCCTTGTTCTGCTGGAAGTGAGCAGCGGAGAATTCACAAATGAAGATGAGCCTGGGAAGATGTAGGGGTGGAGGGAAGGTGGTTTTTGGATCTGTTTTTATTTCTCATTATACCACCATGATTTGATTGACAATAAATTAAATTAATTTCCCTAGGTTGAGCCTGTTTTGCCCATGACAGTAATTGCCTGAGTGATCTCCCTTGTCTTAATCTTTTTCCAGGAGCCTTTAGTTGTATTTTCTCTCCAATGTCCAGGTGAGGAGAGGAGTGATAGAAAGACTTTTGTAGACACATGATGTCCAGCTAGGCTCAACCCACCTCTGTCAGTAAAAAGACATTTTGTAAGTCCAATCTTTGGACATGTGACAAGATGGCATTTGTAATGTTATCCAGATAATCTGTAGTGATTTAAAATCCTATTGTAGTTTCTGTATCACTAGTTTTATTATTTGATTAAAATCCAGCAGAGCATTAAGGATTAAATTTGTCTGAGGATGAATGATTTACAATTAGTTAGAAAAAATGAACGTATTAAAGAATATGCCAGGCTAATTTATTTGACAAATGAGTGTAAAGCTACTTACACAAACATTTCAGAACAGAGCAGCACCTGGTAGGTAATAAATTTTGCAGAAGGAATGAAAAACATAATTAGTCAAGAACTGTAAAAACGATGCCAGGAGTTATAGCTAAGTTCTATCTCATTATGAATGCAGAGGTTGACTTCCACTGCACCCCACAGTTGTGCTGGGTCCCTCCAATAGGTGACAATCTGTAGGCCAAGGGATCCACTGGCAGGAAAGATATGCTATGCTTGGAAGTTAGGACATGGTATGGTGATATCCAGCCTGAGATTTGTACAATTAATTTGTATAACAATATCTTCTAATGCCAAGATTTTAGTACTTTCCATTTTAATGTCAATATTACTACAGTAATGTTGACATCTAGCTTTCTAAAATACTACATGTTCTTATTTTTTTTATGTTGGCAAAATTCGTTCTTTTACAGGAAACACCTAGTGGTGACTGATTTAAGCCACTCGCTATCTGGTTGAATTTGGTTGTGACTTTGCTGTGATGACAGGATCAACAGCATAATTCGAAGCACTGCAAATGTAAAGAAACAAACTGTTCCAAAAAGTCTAACTGGGCACATTTACACCTGTAGGTACTGTTAGCTTATGTTGTTACATTCAATTGTTGTGAAGTGTTCATATGTTACATATCTGTTACTTCACATAGATATTAATTGTGTTCCATGTATTTTGACAGTCCTAAGCATTTCAGTTAAACTTCTAAACTTTGAAGAAAAAGTATTGCTAGGCTTCTGGGCATACTGAAGTGGGAAGACAAGGAGACAAAGAGACAAAGAGACAATAACCTGTACAGCCAATAATATTCAGTCATTTCTAGCTTCCATTAAGGACAATGTACTTTTATTTATTGACTTCTTCAGCATAGAGGCTATTGCCCCTATATCTGGAGTTTTTTTAATAAATATCTTCTTAGCAGGTGGGAAGGACATGCAGATTATGGGAAAGGCAGTACAAATAGAAACCACACAGGCTGTCTCTGCACTGCTGCTAGTCTCACTCAGTCTCTGCAGACATAGGGTCTGAAGCCCTGCTTCTCTCTGTGGGCCTCAGGGCTTGGGGAAGATATTTGTTATGACACCCTAAAGATCACACTTCCCTTTGCAGTCACTGACTCTAGTGGGAACTGCATTTCCCTCATGTAGCAAAAACAGCTCTTTTGTTAAAAGAGCAATGCCCCACTAAGAACATATCTAGGGAACACCCACAAAACTTCCCCTGAGAAATGTATATTTTTCCCTAATCTTTGCTTTATAATTCTCATTACTAAAAAAGATAATGATAGAGGACTTCCTCTAATCAAAGGCTCATCATCAAAAGTGAGCATGAAGTGAGGAAGGCCAGTCTGATTTCACCCTCTAACACTGAGCTTTTTTATAAATTTGCAAAAGCTCCCCACTGTACCAGAAAAGGTCACAGGGTGGTTTCTGGCCTCTCCCAGAACTGCACTTCTCTGTCACTGGGAGTGGTCAGGGGAAGTATGGGAGTTAACAATGAACCTCGTTCTGCTTGAGTCTTCTGAGTCCAGTCAGACCTATGAGTTTGAGTGCTCCTAAAATGCAATTGTATATACTCATTTGAATGGTGTTAATATCCTCTGTCCACATAATATCCTGGTGGTCACAGTAGCTACCAAGTAATTTGGAACCTTTTGCTTACCTCTCTTCTCAGCCTCGTGTGACTTGATGTCTTCAT
>VZUA01013555.1:0-19104 GCA_013401035.1 Horornis vulcanius | reverse complement strand
TGCAAATTTCACCTAGAGATCTTAATGGTTTGCAAAGATGAAATTGAGAAAAGGAAAGGATAAAAGTCGGTGCAGAGCAGGAAATTTGTTGCATGTACGAAGAAGTCTGGAGAACTAAAAGTGACTGAACTCCCACCTTCTTCCTTGTGAAACAGAAATGGGAAAGGGGGCAGAAGATTTATAATAACAAGCTTAATGCAACTCTTAAAAAAAATGCTAATCCCTCTGCTTTTATAAACATAATTGTATATTATCTTTAACTAAAGTGAAACAGTTCCAATTAGCAATCCACTGTTAAGATTTGTGTTGCTCTAAGAGTAAGAACAATCCACCTCACTCAAAAATGAGTCACAAACTTCCCCTTCAATATCCACCCCCCTGCACTGCTCTGTAAAGAACCAGCTCTAATCTAATGATCTGGACCAGATACTTATGGTGCTGCTCCTAAATCCATTTTGTGTTGCTAACAGATTATTTCTAAGTAATGGGGAACGTTTGCTGCTCACTCATTATTCTCCAGTAATTAATGTTAAACCCACAGGCTTCTGAGTGACAGATTTGCTCCAGGTTTGCAGACAAGTGCTACAATCCCCTGAATGCCCTATTATTTTCAGTCTCCATTAAAAAGTGTGCAACTATCTCGAGCATGACCCATGTTTTTTAAGATCCATGCAGCGGGAATCAGTTTGATGACAGCTGACTAAACACAGAAATTGAGGTGTCCTGCCCAGGTTCCCATAAGGAGGGCTGGATCCTGTGAGGATTTAGGCATGTCCTCACAGGCACAGCAGTCACATAAAGCAGCAGCTATGCTGAGGTAAAAGCTCAACCCAATTTAATCTCTCTTAGCCTAAAATGCCCAGAGCATTGGCAGACTCTGGCAGAGAGGAGAAGTGAAATATGTGTGAGTGAGGAGCAAAGATTGCCCTCATAGGAAGGTCTGGATTTGTCTCTGGTCAACCAAAGAGATCAAAGTTAAGCAGATGTTGTTCTGTAAAGAAACAAAAAAATGCACAATGAGGTTTCTCAAACCAGTGGTAAGGGGAGGTTTGGGAACTGTGCAGGAAGACAGCTCCTGACTCAGGTTCCTCATTGCTCTGCCCCTCAGAGAGCCATTTCTATAGAAGAATTCACTTTGTTTTATGTCAAAAATGGACTGGGTTACACAAATTCCCAAGCCAGAGAAGCTGGCACAAGGTTAAATTCAAACCACTTCGGTTAACAAACCGATTCTCATCTTCACATTAGGATCCAAACAGCAAGAGCAGCTCTACAGAGAACAAGTTTGGTCAAGGATTGCCAATTTCTGGGGCAAAGATGGGGTTTAAAGTTGAGATTCATTCTGCCCTTTTTCCAGAAGGTGAACATATGTGTGTGTAAAACACTTGGTTACATCTGTGCTGATAAATTTCAAGTGCCCAGGACTATTTTTTGTCATCCAAAGCGGCCCAAAGGCAGGGACCAGTCATATTCATCCTAAAGAATTCCCAGGCTCTCAATAAATATATTATTTATCAGGAACTAAGAGATTTTGGAGAGTCCTATCTGTCTGAGACTGAAACCATATTAAGGACTGCTCTAAAAGTTGTGCTGAACAGGAAACAAATTTATGGCAGCTGAGAATATTCCCTGACACCCTTTACTTTACTGGTAGAGACGTGGCCTCTACAGAGAGACATGGTCAGTAATCTAAATAAAATACACCCCATAAATTTAACGTCACAGAAAGGTTTGCAAGAAGAGATAAATATATAGAGGGAGCAACAAACTGTGTTCGAAGGAATTGTTTTCTGCCTCTTTTTTAGGGTTTAATTTCCTTCCAGGGATGTTTCCTTCCCATGGAAGATGGGATTCTGGTTGGATTTTACATGCTGCAGCACACTGACATCCTTGACTCTTCAGCCCTGATTAAAAAAAAGAGAAACTCACCTAATTTTAGCATTTTCCAGTGTATTTTCCACCAAGATTTGCAAACCTGGCCAGGCATTATGGAATAACTAGACTGTGTTTTAAATGGTTGTCCCTCCTCGTTATCCAGCACAGACAGAGTCATTAATTACCCAGGACTGCTGTGCTCCCAGAACTGTTCCCAGCTTGAAGTTCCACTGGTTTACTGGGATTTGGAACAAAAAACCAGGAGTTTGCTGCTCCCCACGCCAGGGGCAGATTTCAATCACAGCAAAACTGGCATATTTTATGGTGAAAAACTTCAAAATACAGGAGGAAAGAACACATACACAGGGGAGGTTTTATTAGGACCTTCAACCACTTGGTAAGATCCAGAGAAATTCCTATTTAGCAGCTACAGGACTAAGGCTACTGAGGACTTTTTGGCCAGGAATGGCTCTTAAAACACTGTTATTCCATTTTTTATGGGATAAACAGTGCCAGAAATTCCACACTCCATGCAGAACAGGGAAAAGAAAGCAGCACCTGCACCTCCTAGTGTCCTCCTGCTTAGTTCTGTTGGCTCAGCAGAGCTTGGAGCAAGTCAGGTGAATGAATTATTCCTATTATTTTTATTCTGAAAGCCACCTCCTGATTCATCTCTCTACAGCAAGTAGGAATGTCTGTGTAACCTTGTGGAGAGCAGGAGTAATATTTTAGTAAAAGTGGCTTTTTTTTTCCTCACTTTTTAAATCAAATCATCTGGAGGCTGAAGAACCTGTTATTCCATGAACTCTCCCTCCTGCATTGACTTGCAGCTGGAGGACAAGATTACTTCCTACATGCATTCTCAAAAATTGATGGAAAAATCACATAGGCATAATATCCACCTTTTCTGCTCAAATACACCCTGCAGTGCTGGGAAAGGGCTCAAAAGCACCAACAAATCTGCAAGGCTCAAGGCACTTGTTTTTCACTGCAGCTTGGTCGAGGATATGACCCTGCAGTGACCCCTGCATGAAAAGTTGGAGTACCCCAAATAAGGGACTCCCACTGCTTCTTTCCACCTGGAATTCCACCTGTGCAGCTGCACTGAGCTCAGTAAGGATGGCAAGGGCTCAAAAGTCAGCAGATTCCATCACCAACACACCCATAATGAGGCAACAGTGTCCAGTTTGAAAGATTATTTTATTTCTCAGTTGTAGGAAACAGCACACGGTTTTGAAGCCAGTGGCATTTGGTGACAGCACTCTGAGAGTGCTGATAACAAACCTGAAGCAGGCAAAGCAAAACTCACAGTTGTTGTCAGTAAAAAAAGCCTCACATTCCTCTCACCCTCAATTCCCCACTCATTATAAATTGTTTTTCCACCTGACAAATAGAATCAATTTACCATTTTTTCTTCCCAGGTTATCTGTTCTGTCCTTGGAACAGGCTGAGGAGGAAAATAAGAGGCACACCTGGCAGTTGCTGGCTTGTTTGCTGCTCCAGGGCTGGCAGGATGTGAATTGCTGTGGTAATCATGGGCAGAGCTCTCATCAGAGAGGAAATGTCCCCTTCACCAAAGCCAAATCCATAAGGAAGACAATCTCCCAGAGTGCTGGGATAGCACTGTTCACCTGGAGGAGAAAGCTGTGAGCACAAGTTGTGAGACTGAGAAGAAGAATTTGGTTAATTGGGGGTTTCTATGAGCTCAGTGACTGGAAAATAAACCCTGGAAAATCAGCAGTGGGTGTGGAAGTGGATGGGGCAGCAGCTGGTGAGGGGTGTCAATCCATGCTGGCATTATCAGGGAGTGCAGTGCCACAGGAGCAAAGCAGCTGTGGCTGAAAACTCCCAGATCCATGAAAATTTCAGCATCCATGTGCAGCTTCTCTTTCAAAGCTGCCTGTGCTGACAAATAACTCTCTGCTGACTTTTGGGGATGGTTTTATTACTGTCCCTTTGCTCCTGGGCTCTTTTCCTATGGATCCAGCATGGTCCCTGTCCCAGCTGGGCAGAGTGGGCACAATCAGACACGTGACTTTGCAGGGAATTTTGGCTTTAAAGTAATTTAGCAAACTTGAGGTATTTATTTTTCTTTTCATTCTCATCAGCATCAGCTCAGGCTTGACTGTATTTTGACTTGCTGCTGTATTTTTGGAGCAATATAACAACAACAATAAAAACAATAATGAAAATTACTCCCTTATATTTATGCCCGAAAGTTTTCAGAGAGAAAAAAAAGATGACTTTTGCCTGGTTATTTTATCCCTTCACAAAATGCTAATGATTAATTCTTAAATAAATGACCTTAAAAACACCTTGGCAAGTCTCTGACCAGGCCAAGCATTGATCTGCCTCCAGCAGGGAAGGAGGAAGAAAGACCAGAAGAAATAACCACAGAAGGAGCGAGGCAGAGCTGTATTATTGCAAATAAAGGAGGCTGAGGGAAGCAGTCCCTGCTGTCCAGGCAAAGAGTGAAGGATAAATAACATCTCTCCCACAGAAGGAGCCTCCTGCAGGGTGAACTGAGCAAAACAAAACTCTTCACTGAGAACTGGAAAAGCAACACCCAGGTCTGTCTGCTCTTGGCAAACAACCTGCTGCAGACACAGAGATCAGAGATCCCTCCTTTCCCACACTTGGAGTATTTCCCAAGCGTTTTCTTTTCAGCTCCTGTTGACAGAGACTTGGTTGCTGATGGAAAGAGATGGGAATTGTTTTCACCTCTTTTGTAGGGAACTCTCCAAGCAGAACAGCGTTAAAGTCTTTAATATTCTTCAGCGTCTGATAGGAACGGCCCAGCATTCCTCCTGTGACAGCTCTGGGGAGCCAGGGGATGAATCCACACCAGGGGATGAGTTCTGCACTCCAAGAAGTGGGGCAGCTGCTGCATCATCAAAATACATCCAGCTGCAGATCGTTAGGGGCTCAATCAACTTGAGAACACAATGGCCAACTTCCACAAGGAACCTCAACCTCGTGAAGACAGAAAAATCTGTTTAATTTCTGATTCCCACCGGTGGGATCTCTAACCCTGGGTTTGGGTCGAGATGCAGGGAGGCAGAGTCCTGAACTGGGCAGTTTCCACTGAAATGGTCTCACAGCAAATCCACAGGGAACCCCAGTCCAAGCACAAGGTGCCTGGAGATCTCTCCTGGGTAGAAAGGCAGAGCCAGGCCATTTCCCCCACACCCAGGTCTCTCTGCAGCTCAACTCAGCACATTTAAGCTCTTGGCAGACAAAATGATCAGGCTTTGCTGATAATAAGAAGAGCTGCTCCAGCACTGCTTTGGGACCAGGCGCTCCAGTAGCTATTTATAGATGAAGAGAAGAGCAGCAACAAGGAAAAGGAAGCAAAAAAGGGAACTGGCTGAATGTGTGTGAGCAAAATTTTTCATTTTTAAATTATACATCTGCAAAGTGATCTCAGGAGCTGGGGACTCACATTCTGTTCTCCCAGCATCAAGAGGTTTTAAGGACATTATAATCCCTTCATTCACAAATGTGGATTGAGATAAAGGCTAAATGTGTGGAAAATGCTCTGGGTCTTCAAAGCTCTCAGTGAGTGCTGGTGCAGTGACCCTTGCTGAAGTCTTTTGATATTGGAAATGTTGGTCCTGTTTAATGTTCAGGAATCTCATGAAAAGAGTACACTCCACAAGACTCTTTCACCTTGGGTCTCCAGGAACTGTCAGGGTAAAAATTCAGAGCAAAGCCTCTGCTGCTCTAAACTGCTGATGGAGCAGAGACCGATCTGGAGAGAGGAATGGTGAGAGAACAGATGAACTCCATGGTTCTCTATCCCAGCTCTGGAGACATCCTGCTGTCCCTCACCCTACAACATTCCTGCTGCCCACTGGGGCTCTGTGGCAAATCCCCCCCTGAGCAGTGTAGCAAAAGAAGGGGCAGAATGCCCAGCACTTGTCTTATAAATAGGTGAGAAAGCTGGGGATGTTCAGCCTGGAGAAGAGACTTCACATCACCTTCCAGTACCTGAATGGGCTACAGGGGAACAGGAGAGGGACAATTCATCAGGAACTGGAGGGACAGGACAAGGGGGAATGGGATCCAACTGAAAGAGGGGAAATTTAGGTTAGATATAAGAAGTTGTTCCCTGTGAGGGTGGACAGGCTCTGGCACAGGGTACCCAGAGAAGCTGTGGCTGCCCTGGATCCCTGGAAGTGTCCAGGACCAGGCTGGACAGGGGGGCTTGGAGCAGCCTGGGACAGTGGAAGGTGTCCCTGCCCATCTTTACCAAAAACAAAACAAGAAAAGTGCCATTCTGAGATATTGGTGTAAGGCTGAAATCAGCCTCTTCTTACTCTTCCACTTCAGGTTCACAAGGTAGCTCCTTCCCAGCCAGCTCGAGGATCTCCACACTTCAGTCCATTGCAGGAAATGCACATTCACTGCCCATCACCTCGGCTGGGAAAGGGGATGGCTGAGGGGGACACACCTGAGAAACCTGTGTCACCTGTCACCAGCCCAGGGGACAAAGCAGGAGAGGGAGGGAGAGAACAAATGGTGAAGGGTCTGGAGGGGAAGCCACAGGTGGAGCAGCTGAGGGCACTTGGTCTGTCCAGCTGGAGCAGAGGACAGAGGTCAGAGCTCCCTGGGGCTGCAGCTCCTCCCAAGGGACAGCTCCCATCTCTGCTCCCTGTGACCTGACAGCACCCAGGGAGTGACTGGAGCTGTGCCAGGAGGGATTGAGGTTGGATTTTAGGGCAAGGCTCTTCCCCCAGAGGGTGCTGGCACTGCCCAGGCTCCCCAGGGAATGGGCACAGCCCCGAGGCTGCCACAGCTCCAGGAGCCTTTGGACAGCGCTGCCAGGGACGCCCAGGCTGGGAATTTGGGGGATCTGGGCAGGGACAGGGTGGCACTGGATCATCCCTGTGGGCCCCTTTGAGCCCAGGATATTCCATGATCCCTTCATGCTGTGTCTCCCTGTCTGCTGCTGAATTTGTGCAAGACTTTCCACTCAGGATTCCTCTTTCAAGTCAAAACAAAATAAAAACAAAATTACAACTATCACTCCGAATCACACCTTATACAAAAATACAACATCTTAATACAATTTCACCTCAGTCTTACACACAACACCCAACCATAACCCCTTGCAACTACTGCAAGGGATCTTTCTCATTTGTAAAAATCAAATTTAGCGTACTATTCCATCAAACATCAAAAAAAACAAAAAAAACCAAAAAAAACCCAAAAAACCATATAACATTAAAAACACTAACACCTAACAAAAAAAATAATTAAAAAATAAACATAAAAAAGTTAATCAATCAATATAAACCTAACTCTAATAATAACATTAAGACCTAAAATTAAAAAAAAAATTACAACTCTACTTCTACTTCAAGCCACTTCAAAGACAACCTTAAAACAATTAAACCAACAAAATTATTAACTAATTAAACAATCTGATACCGTTTCTTCGTTTCAAGCACTCTTGGTTTCAAACTCACTTGGTTTCCCTTGTTTCAAGCGCTTTGGCTGAGTGCTTGAAACAAGGGAACAGCACAACGTTCAGTTCAAGAATCAAGGAAAACACAAACGTCTTTTTCTGGTTTTTTGGTGGGTTTTTTTAGGTTGTTTTTTTTTGGGGGGGAGGGGGGGTGTTTTGTTTGTTTTTGTTTTGTATTGTATTGTTTTTTTTCTGTCCCCACGTTATTGAAGGCTTTGTCACTTGTGCCCGTGCCAGGGGTGCGTGCGGCACCGGGGTTCAGCTGGGCGCCAGGATCCTGCTCTCCTGCTCTCTCCCCAGCTGCTGTTCCCACTAGATGGCATCTCCATCCCGCAGCTTCCCCAGCCCTCCCGGAGCCGCACGGATCCTGGATCAGCGGGTTAGAGCTCGGCAATTAAAGATGGGCAAATGTTCCATTGTTACATATCAGTTTCTGCTCCAGGATACCACGGCCGAGTGCCACGCATCAGCATCTTCCTCTCCAACACGCCTTCCCGAAGGCTGTTACTGCTGGAAATGTGTCCCAGGGACAGAGTTTGTTCTCTCACAGGATTTGAGGGGCACAGCACAGAGGGACAATCCCTGCCCTGCTCCTGCTGGACACACAACTCCTCCCCCAGCCCAGGTGCCAGCAGCCTCTTGAGCACCTGGGCACCCCTGGGCTCGTGTCCAGCCCCTGTCCCAGCACCCCCAGGGCCTTTTCCAGTCACTTTCCAGCCACATTTCCCCACAGAAGAAGGAATTTTTAAAAAATAAATATTCTTTGATGAACTGTGTCAATGATACACTGGCACAGAGTGTGGATTTGCCAGGATTTCATCCTCAGAGAGCCCCTCAAGGTTACAGACTCAATGGATGCATTTTTCTCTTCATGCCTAATCCATTGGATCCCTGCTGGAGGCAGCAGAAGTGCTGAAAGATTTTAGCACTGAGGTGGCAGAATAGTCTTCCTCCCTGCCAGGGCTGTGAGCCTGTGGGAAGGAACAGCAACATTTTCCATCTGTGTTGTGACCTGGAGATTCCATCAGAAAGGGACTTGTTGCAAGGTGAGCTCTGTGAAAATGTGGGTGCCTCATGTCTGGGGAAATTTCAGGGGGACATTCTCACTTGTGTGGGTGATTCCCATCAGGTCATAGTCAAATTTAGGGCCTGGGGTGTGCTGGACATCCCAGATGCTCGTGGAAACCACAGCACAGAGGTGCACAAAGAGGGGACAGGATCTGGCAGAGGCAGATTTACACAAAAGCCCTGTTTCAGCAACTCACCTGTGGTGTTTCATCAGGCTGTCACCTCACAGCTGAGGCTTGGAGAGAATTTGCCCCTTCCCACAGGATTTTTGTTGGCACTCTCATCACCATTTGTAACAAGGAGGATGGAGGTAGCAGAGTTTTTGCACAGGACACAATCACAGAATATTCTGAGTTGGGAGGAACCCACAAGGAACATCCAAGTCCTTAAATCAATGGAAATACCACAACATCAAATGTCAGAATTCAGTACTTTGGTTCAATCATTTACGGCCATCATCACAGCGATTTTTGTGTCTATATTGCCCTTCTCGCTCATGAGGAAAGTCACAGCTCAAGCTCTTGTTTGATTAACAGCATTATGGCATCTGTGTTATCCCTGGCATTCTTTTTATTGGAGGAAATTGGTCTGTCTGAGTCCAAATTACTCAAATCCTGTAAAAATAACGTGGATCTCCATGGGAATGACATATTAACTTTTATCACAATATCCACCTTAGTGGTGTCTTCCACTGGAAACCAACCTAATCTAATTTCTGACACATTTTCCCAATTACAGCAGCTGCACATCCTCCAGAGAAGCACTGCAGAAGCAGATGAATTCCCTAGGCACAAATCTGCCTTTCCTTTCACCAGCTGTTGGGATGGTGCCTGGTTTTCCTTCTGGTGCATCTGCCTCAAATAAAGTTCATAAATCCTTCTCACTTGGGAAGTGTCCAGGGAGGGAATCAGGGTGAGTAATTTAGGGCCTGCACCCAGAGCCATAGGATAGGGTGGGATTTGTGTGTGTTTATCTATTTTTATTTAACATCAGAACCCCTTGACTCTCCCAGGAAGGATGGTTATGGAAGGGTCAGTGCTGGGGATTATCAGGAATAGTTCCTTCACAGAAAGGGTTGTGAGGCATTGGAACAGGCTGCCCCGGGTGCTGGAGGAGTCACCAGCTCTGGAGATGTTTAAAAGAGGTGTAGAGGTGACTTTAGGGGACAGGGTTTAGTGCTGGGCTTGGCGGTGTTAATTTAAGGGTTGGACTCATGGTGTTAAAGGTCTTTTCCAACCCAAATGATTCTGTGGTTCTCTATTGTGATGGTAATACTGCTTTGATACAGATAAAAGCACAAGCACTCCTGCCTTCACATGCAAATTTCTCCTAAATAAACAAAAAGCCAGGAGATTTCAGGTACTATGTAGTGAGGAAAAAAAACCCCTGTGCCCCAAGCCCACTGTAATTGGTTTGACTTTTTTACTTGGTTAGTCAATTCCTTAGGAAAATTAGGAGTATAATGAAGGGAAATGTCACCATCTGTCTGAAACTGGTGCACAGAGGAAAAGGCTTTAAAAATCTCATATTATTCCCCAAAGTAATTCATCACTTTGACCCAAAGATAAAGAACTGCTGTGATACCAGTATTGTGCTGCTCACAAAATCTGAGTGCTCAGAGGCTTTGAACCTCTTTGGGTTCTTCTAGACCCTTGCCAGCCCCTGCTGATGTCGGTGCCAGCAGGAAAGCACCGCAGGTGGAGCAAGAAACAGATAAATCAGGGATGGCAAAACAGAACCAGGGGAGCCTGGAACTTCTAATCCATGGCACAACCCTGACACTGCCCCTGGAACACAGGCAGGGTCTGTATGACCCTGCTGAGGGCAGATTTGTGGGGCCTGTGCAGCCCAAACAGGCTGCAAACCTGAGGAGGAGCTTTTGCAATGATTGGAGTCAGGGAACAAAAGTTCTGATCAGATATAAGAAGTCAGAGCACTTGATAATCCCAGCACAGGGAGGACGTGGAGCTGCTGCAGAGAGCCCAGAGGAGGCCCCAGGATGAGCAGAGGGCTGGAGCAGCTCTGCTGGGAGGAAAGGCTGGCAGAGCTGGGATTGTTCAGCCTGCACAGGAGAAGCTTTGGGCTGAGCTCAGGGTGGCCTTGCAGGGCCTGAAGGAGCTGCAGGAAACCTGGAGAGAGACAATTCCCAAGGGCTGCAGGGACAGCACCCAGGGAATGGCTTCAATCTGAAAAATGACAGGTTTAGGTGGGATGTTGGGAAAAAATCCTTCCCTGGCAGGGTGGGGAGGGGCTGGGCTGGAATTCCCAGAGCAGCTGTGGCTGCCCCTGGATCCCTGGCAGTGCCCAAGGCCAGGTTGGACATTGGGGCTGGAGCAGCCTGGGACAGTGGAAGGTGTCCTTGCCATGGCAGGATTTGGGAGTAGATGGATTTTAAGATTCTTTCCAACTCAATCCATTCTATGATTCTGTGATTCTACAATTCTCCTGCCTTGGCTTCCCTTTTTAGCGCAGGAAGTTTTGTGTTTTCCCTTTTTCTTCCTTCTCCTTTTGATTACCTCCCAGTGAACCAATAAACCTTTGTGAGGGAAAGCCTTGGTAACATTTTCATTTTGTTCCCTCATGGCACAAAACATTGCCAAAGTTATAAAACACTATGAGGGCACTTTTGGATTCAGCAAAGTCCATGATCCTCTTCCTGGTGATCCTTAGGATCAGCCTTGATTTCTGCAATAAGCCAGGACTCCACATCTCCCATTTCTGAGGCCATTTCTGAGGATAATGCCCTAGAAAATTGTTTCATTTCAAGATGTGGCTTCAGATTTGGAGCTGAATAAGCATATTGAAAAGAAAAAAAAAAAAAAAAAAAGAAGAAAAATCAAAGAAAGATTAAAATTTTCTCACTCAAATTTCTGCCCACCCACAAATCCCACAATGAACTAAAGACAACACTGGGGTTCTCAGGAGTTGTAACACTCATATCCGGCCTTTGATATTCACCAGATCTCACTCAGCTTTACAAAGGAGGAAAATTAAATCCTCAGCGCAGGTTAACACTGCATGAACACTTTCATTCTCTCAACAAGTCTTCCCTCACTCATTTTATTTCTTTATCCTTTGCTCTCAACCCTTCCCAGTTCTATTTCTGATTCCAGTCACGGGGATCAAGTTTTGTAGTGATTTACACCTATCACCCATCAGGAATTTTGCCATGGATTGTGTATTTCACCACTCAAAAGTCTGTGGATCGTTCCTAGGAGCAAGGAAGGTGAGAAGGGTGGTTTGGAACTCCAGGTGACTGCAACCCTCCCCAGCCTGCCCTGACAACACCCCAGCAGATGGGCTGAGGGGCCCATGGTGACCCCAAGGTGGTCAGGCCCAAGTGGCAGAGAAGGAACAATGCAATTAAGAGATGATCACAAGCAGTTTTGATGCAGTGGCCTGTCCCAATCTGCAGGAAACAGGAATTCCCTAAGTCCTGGCACAAGACAGGACGGTGCCTTTATGATCAACTGCTTCTCTTGCACTCTTGGATTGCTGCTCTGCAGCCAAGATGCTGAACTGCTTTCATCAGATGTGTAACAGAGACCAGGGATGTCCTCCCAAGAGCCCTCCAGCCTTGTCCTGCCCTCCAGAATCACCTGCAATCACAGAGTCGGGAATTTTAGAACAACTAAAAGAGTACATGGCTTTTTCCTGGCAGTTTGATAAGGGAATAAGGGAGCAGCTATGGAGGAGAGAGCAGCATGCAGAGGAAGGAAGCAGCACCAGCTTTCACCAAGGAATGTGTGAAGAAAGTTGGGTCAGGCAGATCATTGCAATCCTTCACCTCTCACATCATCCTCTCCCTCTGTTGTTCCTCTGCTCCCAAAATCTCTCTCTTCTATCTGCTTTTGTCATCATCTCTTTTAGAAACTCCTATGCCACAGGTTTAATATTACTCAGGACAGGTCAATGGATCCTGCAGACAAGGCTGATGTTTCCCTCCACTTTCACATTTGGTCTAAAATCAGAGATGCTCTGGAAGGTGACCCTGAGCTAAACTGGGAGCAATGCTGAACAGAGCTGTCCATCCAGGTGGGAACATCATGGGATTCACCATCACTTTTTCACTGCCCTGCAAAGATTTTTCCCAGCTCAGCCTCCTGCCTTAAAATCTCCCCTCAGCAAATAGTAATCAAAAACTACGAAATTAATTATCAATTCTATTCTTGAGGCTGACTCCTAAAATGGTAGGGTTATTTCTACATTATTTTATTTAAAAAAATTGACAGCAGTTAAGTATGGAATGAAAAAAGAAACCAAAACAACTGAAGAGCACTTTCCAGAAGGGAATCCTTTTGACTCCCACACATGATTTTGTTATGAGCACCAAGGATTTGCTCTGTTAAAAGTCAGATTTTATCCCCAGATTAATGCAGAAAAAAACCATCTTTGCATGCACCACTTGAGAGGGATGTAATGGGATACAGACTGTGAGGAGGGGAACTGCAGGTGATTAAGTTTCCTCATTTTTGGCAGAGATGGGCTTGGCAAGAGGAACATGAGAGACCTTGTACAATTTCTAGGGAGGAAAGAGAAAATCAGAACAAAGGCAAGAGAGGACGAGTTCAAAGCCAGCAGTTACAGGAGAACCCTGGAAGTGCAATTCCCACCAGGACAATCACCTGCTGTGCTTGGTGACCTCACCTGGCTGCCACCCACCCTGCTGCTCTGCCCCTGCCCCTCCTCCTGCTCTGCCCTGCTGCTGCTGGATTGCTCCTCACACCTTTTTAACTCCTCTCTCACACCTGGGTTTTAACCCTTTCCTAAATATGTTTTCACAGATGCTGCTCCAGCCTGGCTGGAGCACAGGGGCCACCCCTGAGGCTTTTTCCTACCAAGATCTTGTTAAATGAAGCCAAAACGACCTCTTAATTCTGCAAACCTGTGAGGCAGCAAAAGCTGCAGAAAAGGTCTCCAAAATTGGGTGTGATTGATCTGCCTCTCTTCTTCTACATGTGGACAAGGGGAAATAGCTTCAAACTGGCAGAGAACAGGGTTAGATTGGATTTTAGGAGGAAATCCTTCCCTGGCAGGGTGGGCAGGGGCTGGGATGGAATTCCCAGAGCAGCTGTGGCTGCCCCTGGATCCCTGGCAGTGCCCAAGGCCAGGTTGGACACTGGGGCTGGAGCAGCCTGGGACAGTGGGAGGTGTCCCTGCCATGGCAGGGGTGGCACTGGATGGGCTTTAAGGTCCCTTTCAACCCAAACCATTCTATAATTCTGTGTTTTGTAACATCTCTCTCCAAGTCCCCTTACAGAAAAGCCTTTCTCTCTGGCTGCTCTGCCAGCTGATGAGTATTTGGATTTCTGGGCTTTTCAGAGCCTGTGTTTGTTCCCTTGTGCACATCCACAAGCTGCCTTTGAGAAATCCTGGAGTCTCCACAGCCCAGGGGAGGCAGTGCCTACAGCTGGGAGTTTCTCTGTGCTCTGGACTGGAACAGATTGCTGGGGATGGCAGCAGCTCTCCAGGTCCAGCCGTGGGAGAGAGGCTGCAGTGAAATTCTGCTCACATTGCTGATTTCCAAGCTGGTCCCACATTCCACTAAAACTAATCCAGGGTTCATTCCAAGGCCAAAAAGCCTCATCCAGCAAGCAATGTACAACAAAGTGAGAAGAAAGGCAATCAAAAGTAATTTTCCCCTCATGTTCAGCAATTTTTTCTCGATCTCCTGAAATGTTTTGGCCAGACTTGCATGGACAAATCCCAGGGGAAACGTTCCCCTCCACATCCTGCTATAAGAGGATCATTGATCAGACAATCAAGGGTCATTAAACAGATTTCTTATGAGCACCTCACTCTCAGCTCAGATGTCCAAATCCAAACCATGAAACATGAAAAAAAAGCCTGCAGTCATGTCTGGGTTTTGGCAAAGGTACAGTCAGAAGGACGTGCTTGGATGAGGGAAGCTCTCTGTGAAACACGTGGGATTTCTCCCTGGTGCTTAAAAGCCTTTCCCAGTGCAGCAGAGTTCAAGAACTGAAGGGGAGAAGTGGGACTGGAAGTTTGGGAGGAGAAAGATGTGATTTGCCCCAAGCCCACCAAGCTTCTTGGCTGTGTTGGGGAAAACCTGCAGCCTCTGACAGTGGTTCTGTACCTCCTCCAGCCCCTGCCATGCTCACTCCTGTGCTCAGAGAGGGGAAAGGTGGAGAGGTTAAATTATTAATGAGCTCCCATCTCACTCAAGGGTGACTTTCTGTTAACATTGTATAAATTACCAGGATCTCAGCCAGAGAGCACTGAAATAACTCCTGAACTAAACCCTCACTCCAGACCAGAAGGTTTGGATGTAATGCAAAGGATTTTAGGAGGAAATGAGGTGATTCCCTAGACAACAGATGTGGATTTGAACAGCTTAAGGAAGTTTAGGGTAACAATGGTTTTCTTGCTATTTTTTTTCCTTACAAGTTCCAAGAAAGAGAAGAGACTGACTTGGGGTAGAGGGAGAACTGTGCAGAACTATTTAAAGAAATATGCATAATCATCTGCAAATTAACACAATTTAATTGTATTGCAGTCTTCCATGGCTGCTATCTTTCACTGGCCCCATTTCAAATTTTTCCAGTTTTCCCAGAGGAGAGTTTGGTTTTTATTCCTCTCATTCTCTAGATGAAAAAAAAAACAAAAAAACAAAACAAACCAACCCCAAAAGTAAGCCAACAAATCCAAAGAATACTTGAGAAAAAGAAAACTCCAAAATCAAGCTAGGAATGTTCTGCCCTTCCAAAAGCCCCAGATTAAAACTTCTGCAATTGTTGTCGTGAGAAGTCGAAGAGGTTTCTCCAGTATCGTTTGTTTTCTAGAAAAAAATGAGCCCAGTGTCTCCTGTAAACCTGGAAAATTTGCTGTTTCTGCTAAAGTAAAGATATGGCCACAAATGTCTGTCAACATTTTAAAACGGGATTTCAAGCAGCAGCTGAGCAAGGAGGTGTTACAATAAACATTGTCCAAGAACTCAGTGTGTCTTCTACCCCCGACTCACAGAGAGAGAGAAAGCCCAAATCTACTTGGAATGAAAACAGAGTCCTTCCAATCTGTGTCTGGCAGAGCTCCCAGGATAACCCCCCAGTGCTCACCGAGCTCTGGGATGCTCCCTGAGGGGGGACAAAGGGGACCAAAGCTCTTGGGTTAGTGAAAAATTGCCTCAAAAAAAAAGCTCCAGTATCACCTCTGGTTCCAAGGCTTGGAAATACACCTGTGAAAATCACAACAAAGCATAAACGTGTCTCAAAAATGAGATAAAAACATGTCTCCTATCCATATATCTTATAATATCCTACCCAGCTGTGTACAAAATCATCTGGATTCCTACTCTGCTCATTAGAAAGGTAAAAACACCTTTTCAGTGTGATTCATTTCATGGTTTTTTGTTGTTTTTTTTTTCATTTAAAGATGGGAGGAAATCCCCCTGGAAGTGCCAGTTTCTCTCTCATGGAAGAAACTCTGATAATTGCCTTACATGAGACATCAGCCTGGCAGTCAGGCAAGACAAATCCCATCAGCAATTATGATCTTAAGAAGGCTCACAGAAAATCTTCTTCCCTCTTGTGGGATTCCCAGGTGTAAATAAAACCATTCCCAGTGGTTGTGGGAACAAACTCTTCATCCTGAATAGAAAAGGCACTCAAGAGAGGCAGTTTATTGATGGTTGTAAACCACTCACATGGTTAAATCAGTCAAGTCCACAAGGCCTTGTACCGGCAACACAGATTTCTATTATGGATTTATTTAAATATATCCTTAATGATGGTTTTATTCCTGCTAATTGTGAGCAGCTGGATTGGGGGATTTTTCCACCAGTGGCAGAGTTACCTACCAACCTGCCATTCCCTTTGGTGCAGGAAATTTTCGGCCACATGGCTGTTCTGTGTTATCAAAATGGTGTAAAAGAGCAAGAGGAAATCATAATTCTAGCTCGTAACTTCCATGGAAGGTGAGTGCAAAGGGTTTTGACTGCCCTAAATCCACACAGTATTCTGGAAAATGCAGAAAAAAACATGGCACAGGCTCAGATTTATCCTGGAAAATGTGTAGATTTGCACAAGGCATTCTAGTATGGACAGGTCTTAAACCTGCATGCCACAAACCCAGGAAATCTTTATGTTGTCTTGAGCAGACAGCTCAAATACCAATTTATTTCTTTGACTCCCTAAGCTGAAAGGACATGGTAGGACTGAGTAATTTGCTTAAAATCAGCCTGGATCACCCAGAGAAACATGGTATTGTGGAAAATCAGCACAGGGAGAAGAAAACCTGCAGAGACACAGCTTTTATTGAAAAAACAAAAGTCCCTGCAGGCAGCCACAATGCCAGGAGGAGGGAGAGGGTGTTCTCTGCCATGGCTCACAAGGAAAGCTGTGCACAGAGCTCTGATTTTTTCCATTCAAGAGAACCTGAGAACCTGAAGGAACAGCCTCCCAAAATCTGGAGTGGGTGGGGTGGGATCAGCCTCAGGGATGTGCACTGGTGCCACTGGCAGAAAGAAATCTGACTTCCCCAAAATGAAGTTGTTATAGCAGGCAGAGGGCCTGGGGGAGATGGGATGTGAAATTCAGTGAACTGGGTAGATTTTATGGGAACTCTCTTTAGTCCATTGGAAGCTTTGCTGCCTTTTCTTAGCCAGGGAAAGCTGGACATAGCTTGATTTTATATATCAGATAGATAAGTTTTTGGATAAAGATATGCATTGAACAAGGAATACAAGGCAAAAATATGTACATTTTGCCTGCTTGATTTAATCCTGGTCCAGAAACACCCAAGAGGGAGGAAACATCACTCTCTCCTGAAGCAGAGCCAAGCAGAACCAAGCCCCAAGTGCTGTTTCACACTGAGAGCAAGAAAACTGAAGATGTTTTCTCTGAAGCCTCTGCATTGCCAGCACTGGAAAATGCTCAGGGTTTCTAAAAGTTGCTTTTGAGGATGGTTTGGCCAAAGGTGGCACTTGAAAGACAAATCACAGCTGCTGTCCTGAACTTGCAGACTGGTTTATCCAAGAGGGATGATGGATAAACTGAACATCAGAGCCAAACCAATAAAGAAAAGGTGAAGTGGAGTCTTTAACAGCCTCAAAACAGGGATTAAGCCAGGCTTAAGAAATCCATGAGCTTGATGCTGTGTGTCTGCACAACTATAAATTCCACCATAGAGGACTGGCAGTCACAGAGGAGACAATGTCCCACCACAGGGAAGATCTGAGTGCTGCAGAATTCAGCATTTCATAAACACTGACAAATGATTTTGCATATCTACTAACTCTGCTCAAACCAATAAAGCAACACAAGTATTATCAAGCAGCTAACTAAAGTGATCTGATTTTCTCCAACCTGGTGTTCTGCTACTGTAGAAATTTAGGGATCCATCAATGGATTTAATGGATGCAACCTGCTTAAATCTGTAGGGAAGGAGATCTATGTGTCTGACTGCTGCAGGCAGCTGCAGCTGCACAGCAGCATTCACTTCTCCAGAGATGCACCATTCTCACTGCATTTTTACAATGTATTTATCCATATGTAGCAAAACCCATTAATTATTTATAAAGAACTATCATTAGGGTGTGCCTAAATTTAGCTGACTAAACCACATATCCAAGGATAATGTGTAAACTCAGAAGTAAATCCGCGCAACAGTTTCATTTCTACAGAGTTCCAATTATCTTTTCTTCCTGCCATCTTCAGTACCGAGTCTGTCTTTTCCTTTCTCCAATTTTTGTACAACCTCTTGTGTCTTCTGAGCAGTTCCTGGTCTACCCTGAAATTGCTTTTGGAGCTCCTTGTGTCTTCCTTATGTCCAGGTACTCCAGAAAACCGTGCAAAATGCTTCTGTTCATGGAGAGGTGGGGGAAGGTCTAAACCCAGCAATTAAACCAAATTCAAACCTACAATTTCACAACAGGTAGGAAGCAAAGCCAGGAAAACAGAGTCTAGAGAGCAGAGAGACCCCAGCCTTACAGTGGCACCATTTCAGCCGTGTTGCTGCCTGTGGCAATCAGTCAAACCCTCAATTAGGACACCTAATTATGTACCTTGATGTGCAGCACTTACAGAGTTGAATTATCAACCCCAAGTTCTAAATGTTAATAACAACTTCCTGCAGATTATTCTGGCTGCTTTTGCTGAGTTTTTGAAACCTGTTCCGTCCTAAATACCAGAGTGTTTCTTTCACAACAAGAAAGTGCGGTCCTTATTTTTTTATGGTTTTCAAACTCCTTTCTGCCTTTCTTTACAGTACTCTGTATTTTGGAGGAGTGTTTTGCTTTGCTGCACTCCCGTGTTATCTTGTGGTGTGCTACTCAATCTTTATTTCAAGGCAAATGGGAAAGGATATTGATGCTATTATTTGTCTACCAAGGAGACATTTAGTAAGAGCCAAAACCACAAGGAAGATGAGTTGAAAACCATGATATATCACACCAACATCTTCCTCAGGGACAATCTGTGTTTGATGTGGTGCCAGCTGAGGTCTCCTTAGAAAATATACACAAGTCCTAAGTGGATACCCAAATCCATGGATTTCAGTCATCCTCGTGGCCTTGTTTTCCCTGCAAAGCCTGAAAGTCTGGGGTTCAGTAGGCCTGGAAGATGAGCCCTTAAAAAAGGTGTGATTGGAAATGCTTTGAGTGAGAAATCTCCAAAATTAAAAACAAACTTGCCTGATCACAGTGTTGGAAATGATATACCAGTTCCATTTTTTTT